>JAJEOU010001088.1:0-112651 GCA_021534815.1 Acrocephalus arundinaceus | reverse complement strand
TGACAGCCCTGTCCCTGAATGGTGACAGGTGTCCTGTCCCTGAATGGTGACAGGTGTGTGACCCCCCTGGGACAACCCTGTCCCTGAATTGTGTCAGGTGTGTGACACCTCTGGGGACAGCTCTGTCACCCTTGAATTGTGTCAGGAGTGTGACCCCCCTGGGGACAGCCCTGTCACCCCTGAATTGTGACAGGTATGTGACCCCCCTGGGGACAGCCCTGTCCCTGAATTGTGACCCCCCTGGGGACAGCCCTGTCCCCTCGGAATTGTGTCAGGTGTGTGACCCCCCCCGGGAGAACCCTGTCCCTGAATTGTGTCAGGTGTGTGACACCCCTGGGGACAGCCCTGTCCCTGAATTGTGACAGGTGTGTGACCCCCCTGGGGACAGCCCTGTCACCCCTGAATTGTGTCAGGTGTGTGACCCCCCCCGGGATACCCCCATCCCTGAATTGTGACCCCCCTGGGGACAGCCCCATTCCCCAGCTCGTCCCGGGTGTGTGACCCTCTCAAGGACCCTGTCCTCACTCTTGTCACATGTGTGAGACCCCCTCTGCCACTGCCCCCTCTGTGACCTGATACAGCAGGGACAGCCCTGTCCCCAGTCCTTGTCCCAGGTGTGTCACCCCCCTGGGTCAGCCCTGTCCCCATTCTTGTCCCAGCTGTGTGACCCATCCTGGTCCCCTTGCCAGGGACAGCCCTGTCCCCGTCTCAATCCACACATGTCCCCACCAGGGACCCTGTCCCCACTCTTGTCCCAGGTGTGTGACATCACCACTCCCCCTGCCAGGGAACAGCCCCATATTCCGTGCTCATCCCAGGTGTGTCATCCTGTCCCCTGTGACCCCTGAGACCCTGTCCCTGTGCTCATCCCGGGTGTCACCCTGTCCCCTGTGATTCCCTGAGACCCTGTCCCTTGTTCATCCCAGGTGTGTCTCCCCTGTGATCCCCTGAGACCCTGTCCCTGTGCTCATCCCAGGTGTGTCACCCTGTCCCCTGTGACCCCTCCGCCCCCCTGAGACCCTGTCCCTGTGCTCATCCCATGTGTCACCCTGTCCCCTGTGATCCCCTGAGACCCTGTCCCTGTGCTCATCCCAGGTGTGTCACCCTGTCCCCTGTGATCCCCTGAGACCCTGTCCCTGTGCTCATCCCAGGTGTGTCACCCTGTCCCCTCTCTCATCCCAGATGTGTGACCGCCCCCCCTCATCCCCCCCAGCCTTTCATCCCGGCCTTTCATCTCTGGTCGTCCTGGCAACACCCCAAATGGTCTTGGGGGTTTCCATGGCACCCAGGGATGCTCCAAACCCCCTCCCAAAATCCTGCCCCACCCTCAGCACCTCAGGGGTGCCCTGTGCCAAGGGAGGGGGGGGTGACAGGGACAGGGGTGGCAGTGCCAGGGGTGGGACGTGCCCCACGCTCCCTCTCAGCTGCACCATGGCCATCGGGGAGGTAAGACCCTGCGAGCGGCCCTGACCCCACAGCCCCCCCACAAAGCCACAGCCCCACAGTCCCTCCCTGCCAGGGGGTGGGTGAGCAGCCCCTAACTCGTGGGGACCCCCCAAACCTGTCACTGCAATGCCCAGCCCCTAGCCCGGGCACAGGGGTCTCTGTGTGCCCCTGGCCCTGTCATGGCTGCTGTCCCCACCTTCATCCCTGTGACCCTCTGTGACCCCATGGCCAGGACATCCCCACAGTGCCCAGGGACTGAGGGGTCCCATCCCTGATGTGCCCCATTCCCGGGGTACCTGAGGCATCCTATTGCCATGGCCCCCCATTGCCCCAGTACCCCCCCAGTGCTGTACCTGGGGGGCTGAGGGACCCCATCCCTGTGGGTACCCAAAAACTGGGGCACCCTATTGCCAGGGCACCCCATCACCGAGGGACCCCATCCCTGTGGGTACCCCAAAACTGGGGCACCCTGTTGCCAGAGCACCCCATCACCAGGGTACCCCATCACTGAGGGACCCCCCCCACTGTGGTGCTGGGGGGATCCCCTCACTAAAGTACCACGGTACCCAAAAACTGGGGCACCCTGTTGCCAGGGCACCTCATCCCTGAGATACCCAATCCTTGGTCACCCCACCCCTGAGATATCCCATCCCCAAAGTCCCCCTGCCATCCCCTCCCTGTGCCACCCACTCCTAGCAGCCCCCATGGGGTGACCCCCGGCCCCGCTGTCCCCTCAGGAGCTCCGCAGTGGCCGCTTCTGGCGAGGGATGCTGGCAGAGCTGGTGGCGACCCTCATCTTCGTGGGGGTGGTCCTGGGGGCTTCAGCAGCCCCGGGGCCGCTGGCACCGGCTCTGGCCGCGGGGTTGGTGGCCGGGGGGCTCGTCTGCAGCCTCGGGGCAGCCCAGGCCAACCCCGCGCTGACTCTGGCCCTGCTGTGCACCCGCAAGCTGAGCGCCGTGCGCGGGGCCGCGGGGGTCCTGGCGCAGTGCACGGGAGCCACGCTGGCCTCTGCTGCTGCCCGGGCAGCGCTGCCGGATGGCGCCAGCCTCGTCACCAGGGTGAGTGTCCCCATCCCTGTCCCAGTCCCTGTGCCCATCCCGTGGCACTGCACAGGTGTCCCTCCTACAGGTGAGCGCCGTGGGGACAGCGGGGACAGCGCTGGCTTGGGAGACCTTTGCCACCTTCCAGCTGGCGCTGGCCGCCTTCGCCGTGGCTGAGCACGCAGCCCCACAGGCCGGGCTGGCCCTGGGCAGCGCTGTCACCGCCGGGGCCCTGGCAGCGGTAAGGACCCCCCATGTCCCACCCACCCCGGGGGTCCCCACCCACCTGCTCCTGACCCCCGTGTCTCCCACAGGGGCCGTTCTCGGGGGGCAGCATGAACCCCGCACGCTCGCTGGGGCCGGCCATCGTCACCGGGGTCTGGAATGATCATTGGGTGAGCCAGGAGCACCCTTGGGGTCCCCCAGAGTCCCCAAGGAAGGGTGGGTCCCCCGGCTGCAGGGTCCCATCCTCACCCCAGCGGTTCCTGGGTGATCCTTCCCTTCCCTTGGGTGAGTCCCACTGTGTCCCCAGCTTGGGCCACCATGGTGTCACCATGGCAGGACAGGTATGTCACCACTATTGCCATCCTTGGGACAGGCCCCACCTTGTCCCCATCCTCACCCCAGCCGTTCCTGGGTGATCCTTCCCTTCCCTTGGGTGAGTCCCACTGGGGTAGGACAACATCAGCTGTGTCCCCAGCTTGGGCCACCATGGTGTCACCATGGCAGGACAGGTGTGTCACCATTATTGCCATCCTTGGGACAGGCCCCACCTCATCCCCATCCTTGTGATGGGATCCCTCCCCCAGTCCCCTCACCCCAAATGTGACACCCCCCTACCCCAAACATGTCACACCCCCTACCCCAAACATGTCACACCCCTACCCCAAACATGTTACACCCCCTACCCCAAACATGTCACACCCCCTACCCCAAACATGTCACACTCCCACCCCAAACATGTGATGCCCCCCTACCCTAAATGTGACACCCCCATATCCCAAACATGTCACACCCCTACCCCAAACATGTCACACCCCTACCCCAAACATGTCACACTCCCACCCCAAACATGTGATGCCCCCCTACCCTAAATGTGACACCCCCATATCCCAAACATGTCACACCCCCCTCACCCCAAACATGTCACACCCCCTACCCCAAATGTGACACCCTGTACCCCAAACATGTCACACCCCCTACCCCAAACATGCCACACCCCCATATCCCAAACATGTGACACCCCCTCTCCATGGCTCCTCATCCCTGGGACAGGTTCCTCAGCTCAGTCCCCATCACTGGGGTGGGGTCCCCCCCATCCCCAGGACACCCCGGGTGGGGTCCCCCCATCCCCGGGACACCCCAACCCTCTGTGCCCCTCCAGGTGTACTGGCTGGGGCCGGTTCCTGGCAGTCCCCATCACTGGGGTGGGGTCCCCCGATCCCCGGGACACCCCAATGCTCTCTGTCCCTCCAGGTGTACTGGCTGGGGCCGGTGCTGGGCGCGGTGCTGGCCGGGCTCTCCTACGAGTTCATCCTGGCTCCCGGAGCCTCCCGGGAGAAGCTCGGTGCCTGCCTCGCCTGCCGGGACGTGGCTCTGGTGGAGACCCCCAGCCTTTCCCCTTCCTCGGTAGCTCACGGCCCCCCAGCCCCCCCAGCCGAGCAGCGGGATCAGGGGGCTGCCTGAGCCCCCCGATCCTCCACACCGAATCCTGGCCACCACCAGAACCTTCCCACAGGATGGGGGAGCTCCGTGCCCCCTCCCCTTTTACTGTCCTGTCCCCCGTGGGGGAATTAAAGGTGTGTTGGGGTCGCAGGTGGGTGCGGAGTGATGCTGTGAGAGGACTGGGGGGGGTCTCGACCACCGCCCTGCACCCTCGGTACCGGGACACCGGGGCTTGGGGTGCTCCCTCCCCGCGGCCCCCCGGCGAGGGCGGGGGCCGGGACCCCCCGTCAGCCCGTCCCGTGCCGGGGAGCTGAGCGCAGCAAAGCCCTTTGTGGCGGCCTCTGCAGCCCCGGCAGATTCCGGCGGGCACCAATGGCCTGGCCGAGCCCTAATCCCCCCCTCGGCCGGGGACTCAACCCCCGCTAAGCCGGCCTGAATAAACCCTCCCGCAGACAACAGCACCCTGGGGTGGGGGGGGACACCCCGCGGCCCCCACCCAGGGCCCCTCCCGCGGGGTGGGGGCGGCTCCCAGCAGGGGTAGCCCCAAAATGTCCCTAAAACATTTTGGAGGGGTGGGAGGTGTGGCAGTGCTGGGTCCCCCAAACCCCACTGAGGGCGCCAATGGGTGACAGCCCCCCCCCCGTCCCCAGGTACCCCCCAGGGATGGGGGCGGCGCAGCTTTAGGGGGGGGTCCCCACTATCGGGGGATGCTCTGCTGCCCGGGGGGGGGTTCCTCGGTGCTTTGTCACCTGTCCCGTGCCCCGGGCAGCGAAGCGGTTAACGGGAGGGGGGGTGGCGGAGGTGGGATCCCACCCCCGGGGCCGGCCCGGGGGGGCCTTATAAAGGTGGGAGCGGGCGGCCCCCCGGGGAGGGGAGCGGGGCCGTGGAGGGCAGCGGGGCCAGGCCATGCGGGAGCTGCGCTCATCCGCCTTCTGGAGGGCCGTGCTGGCCGAGTTCCTGGGCAGCCTCCTCTATGCCCTGCTTGGTTTGGGGGCCTCCCTGCGCTGGGCCCCGGGCCCCCCCAGCGTCGTGGGAGCCGCCTTGGCCTTCGGGCTTGCCCAGACCACCCTGGTGCAAGCTCTGGGTCATGTCAGCGGGGGTCACGTCAACCCGGCCATCACGCTGGCCTTCCTGATGGCCTCGCAGCTCTCCCTGGCCCGTGCCATGGGTTACCTGGTGGCCCAGGTGCTGGGCATGCTGGCCGGAGCTGGGGTGCTCTATGGGGTGACGCCGGGCCCCGTCCGCGGCACCCTCGGCCTCACCGCGGTGAGCACGGGGGGGATGGGGGGTTGGGGGTATCTGCAGGGCTGGGGGACCATGGGGTGGGGGATGTAATGAGGGTTTGGGGGGATTTGGGCGCTCCAGGAGGGGTTTGGGGGGTCTGAGGGGTTTTGGGATTGAAATGGAGGTTTGGAAGGATTGGGAGAGTCCAGGGGATGTTTTGGGATCTGGGGGATCATGGGGGTGTAATGGGGGGATGAGGAGTTCAGAGAGGTTTGGGGGGTTCCAGGAGGTGTTTGGGGGGTCTGAGGGGTTTTGGGATTGAAAAGGAGGCTTGGAAGGATTGGGAGAGTCCAGGGGGTGTTTTGGGATCTGGGGGGACCACGGGGATGTAATGGGGGGATGAGGGGTTCAGAGGGGTTTGGGGGGGTTCCAGGAGGTGTTTTGGGGTAGTGTGGGGCTGTAATGGGGGGATGAGGGGGTCAGAGAGGTTTGGGGGGTTTTGGGGGAAGTTCCAGGAGGTGTTTTGGGGTAGTGTGGGGCTGTAATGGGGGGATGAGGGGTTCAGAGAGGTTTTGGGGAATTGGGGGGGATCCAGGAGGTGTTTTGGGGTATTGTGGGGCTGTAATGGGGGTTCTGGGGTTCAGAGGGGTTTGGGGGGATTGGGGGAGGTTCCAGGAGGTGTTTTGGGGATTCTGGGGTTCAGAGGGGTTTGAGGGGTCTGATGGTGGATTTGGAGGTTCCAGAAGATGTTTTGGGGTTCGGATTGATGCGGGACAGTAACAGGAGCTCGGCATCCAGGAGTTTGGGGATGAGCAGGCGTTTGTGGTACCGTGGAATTTTGGGGTGTGGCAGGATAACCAGGGCGGATTTGGGGTGCGGAGGGGGAATGGGGGAGCAACTCTGCGGGGTGCTGAGCCCTCTCCCCGCACAGCTGCACCCCGGCGTGGGCCCGGGCCAGGGCACGGTGGTGGAGCTGCTCCTGACCGCCCAGTTCGTCCTCTGCGTCTTCGCCAGCTTCGACGACCGCCACGACGGGCGCCCGGCCATGGCTGCCGTGCCCGTCGGCTTCTCCCTCGCCCTCGGCCACCTCTTCGGGGTAAGAGCGGCCTCGGGGACCCCCGCGCTGAGACCCCGGGGGTTGGGAAGGGGCTGGGGGGCAGCAGTGCAGCCCCCCACTGCCTCATCCCCCCGCAGATCCACTACACGGGTGCCAGCATGAACCCCGCTCGCTCCTTCGCCCCCGCCGTCATCACCCGCAACTTCGCCAACCACTGGGTAAGTGGGGGGGGACGGGGACCCCCCAAACCCGCCCCGGGCCCCCCCGGGCCCTCCCCGCTTGTCCCTGCCCTGCCCCAGCCGCTGTGTCCCCACTGAAGGCGGGCGGCTGCCGGTATCACCACGGTGACAGCGGGGTATCCCCCCGGTATCCCCCCGGTATCCCGGGAGGGGAGAAGCGGCCGCTCACCGGGACACGGGTCCTGCCCGCCCCGGTATCCCGGGAAGGGCCACACGCGGCTCACCGGGTGGCCCTGACCGGGCCGGTCCCCGAGCATCAGCGGGGAGGGTGCCGTGCCCCGGAGGGCTGGGGGTGCCCCGGTGCCGGTGCCCACGCCGCCCCCCCGCAGGTGTACTGGGCGGGCCCGATCCTGGGCGCGGCGCTGGGCGCGGTTCTGTACGAGTTCGCGCTGTGCCCGCGGCCGCGCACCTTGGCCGAGCGCCTGGCCGCCCTCAAGGGAGAACCGCCCGCCCCCACCGCCGTCACCGCCGCCGTGGTCGCCGCCGCCGCCGCCGAGCCGCCGCCCGAGCCGCCGGCAGAGCCGCTGGAGCTGAAGACGCAGGGGCTGTAACGGGGCCCGTCCCGGGGCGCGGCCCCGCGCCCGCCGCTGCTTTGCTGTGACGGGGCCGCCGCGGTGCGTGTGGTGCGTGTGTGTGCGGCGCGGCTCGGCGGGCGGGCGGCGGCGGGGCCCCGCTGCTACCGGGAACCGGCCACCCGGGCTGTCCGGGGCCGCCCGTACCGGGCCGGGGCCGCCCCGCCCCGCCCCGCCGCGGCGGGACTTCTGTGTTCGGTGAATTAAACCTGCTCTTTTATTTTGGTAACCGCTCGCGGCCGTGCCCGGCGTCGGGAAGCGGGAGGGACCGAGGTGGCGGAGCGGGGGGGGGGGACACCGGAGCCCCCTCAGGGCGGTGCCGCCCGTTCCCGCGCCCGGGGTAGGCCCCGCCCAGCCAGCGCCGTTCTTAAAAGGGCAACGCCTCCCCTCAGCCCTTCCCCACAATGAGCCCCTCCCGTCTCCCACCCCTCAGCACCGCGGGGGGGGGCGAGGACAGGGGGATTCGGGGCACCCCGAGGCACCGAGCCGCCGGTTTGTGCCCGTGATGGACGGCGGAGGAGTGTGCGGAGGGAGGGGCCTAGTGGGCACCACCGGGCGGCTCGGTGGGAGTTGCCGCTTGAAGGGTGCGGAAGGGGCGGGGCCTCGGCCCGCGGGAACTGGGGCGGTTGTGTAACGCCGCCCCCGCGCCGGGACCGGGAGCGCGGCCGTGAGGGCGGCGGGGACGGGGCGGCGGTGAGCGGGACGGGGGGTCGGCACCGGGGATATCGGGATCGGGGGGTCTGGGGGTGGGGAGTGTCCCGGGACCGGCGGGGACCGGGATCGGGGGGCCCGGGGATGGGGAATGTCCCGGGACCAACGGGGACTGGGATCGGGGGGCCCGGGGGTGGGGAGTGTCCCGGGACCGGTGGGGACCGAAACCGGGGGGGTGATCCGGGATCGGAACGGGGGGGGTTGATACGGGATCGGGGGAACCGGGACCGGCGGGTGCTCCGGGCTCTGGAGGGTGTTCCGGGATCGGGGGGCCCGGGGAGTGCTCCGGGATCAGGGGGGTCCGGAGGGAGTTGGGGCTGGGATCCGGGATCGAAGGGGAGGTTCTGGGATCCGGTCCGGGGGGTCGGGAATGCTCCGGGATCGAAGCGGGGGTTCTGGGATCCGGTACGGGGGGGTCGGGAATGCTCCGGGATCGCAGCGACGCCGACTGGGATCGGGGTGTACTCCGTGACTGGGGGGAACCGGAACGGGATCGGAGGAACCGGGGCTTGGGGTGCGCCGGTATTGGGGCGGACCGGGACCGGGAGGAGCACTGGGATCGAGGTGGTACCGGGACCTGGGGGTTGCTGTGAGATCGGTGAGGTCCGGTACCGAGGGGGAGCAGCCCTGGGAGGTTCGTCGGTGTTGGGGAGACTTGGACCGGAGAGTGCCCCGAGATCTGGGGCACCGGGACCAGCAGGGCCGATACCGGGAGGGGTGAGAGAGCCCCAGCCCGGCGGTCCCCGGTGCTGACAGTGGCCCGCAGGTGGCCCCCGGTGCTGGTCCCGTGGGCAGCCCAGCGCTGCATGGACTGGTACATGATGAACTGCGAGCTCCTGGCCACCTGCAGCGCCCTGGGCTACCTGGAGGGCGACGTGTACCACCGGGAGCCCGACTGCTTGGGTAGGTGGGCACCGGGAGGGGGCGGCGGGGACCGGGGAGGGCGGGGATTGATGTCCCCGTGTCCCCAGAGAGCGTCAAGGACCTGATCCGGTACCTGCGCCACGAGGATGAGACCCGGGACGTGCGGCAGCAGCTGGGGGCTGCCCAAATCCTGCAGAACGACCTCCTGCCCATCCTGGTGCAGTACCACCAGGACAAAGTGCTCTTCGATGCTGTCATCAGGTATCAGGGGATGGGTTTGTGGCCAAGGGTGGCTCTGTGGGGGCTCCTGGCTGGGCAGGGGTCCCTCATACCTCTCCACGCCCTGGCAGGTTGATGGTGAACCTGACTCAGCCAGCTCTGCTCTGCTTTGGGAAGGTGCCAGCAGATGCCACCTCCCGGCACCATTTTCTCCAGGTGCTGTCCTACCTGCAGGCCTACAAGGAGGTGAGTCTGCCCGGGGATGTGTTGTGGGCTGGGGGCTTTGCCAAAACTCCTTTGCTCACCTGGGGTCTCTGCAGGCTTTTGCCAGTGAGAAAGTGTTTGTGGTGCTCAGTGAGAAGCTCTACAACCTCCTGCAGCTGGTGAGTGCCCTGTCCTCAGGGGGCTGTGGGTGGTGGTGTCCCTGCAGGGGATCCCCAGGGGGCTGTGGGGTCTGTCCCTGCTGGAGATCCCTCAGGGGCTGTGGGGTCTGTCCCTGTCAGAGGTCCCTGGGGATGTGGAGTCTGTCCCTGCAAGGGATCCCCAGGGGCTGTGGGGTCTGTGCTTGCTGGGAGTCCCCAGGGGCTGTGGGGTCTGTCCCTGCTGGGGATCCCCAGGGGCTGTGGGGTCTGTCCCTGCTGGGGATCCCCAGGGGCTGTGGGGTCTGTCCCTGCTGGGGATCCCCAGGGGGCTGTGGGGTCTGTCCCTGCTGGGGGTCCCTCAGGGACTGTCTGACCCTCTTGGGGTCTGTCCTCCCACGGGGCTGTGGGGTCTGGCCCTGCCGTTTTGGGGGTCCCTCAGGGACTGGGGTCTGTCCCTGCTGGAGGGTCCTGTGGGGGCTGCAGGGTCTTTCCTTCCTTGGAATCCCCTGGGGGCTGTGGGTCTGTCCCTGCTGGGGATCCCCAGGGGGCTGTGGGGGTCTCTCCCTGCCAGGAGTCCCTGGTGGGCTGTGAGGTCTGTCCCTGCTGGGGGTCCCTCAGAGGCTGTGGGGTCTGTCCTCCTGTGGGGCTGTGGGGTTTTTCCCTGCCAGGGACCTGCAGGAGGCTATGGGGTCTGTCCCTGCTGGGGGTCCTTGGGGGCTGTGGGGTCTGTCCTTGCTGGAGGTCCCCAGGGAGCTCCAGGGTCTGTCCTTGCCAAGCGTCCCTGTGGGCTGTGGGGTCTGTCCCTGCTGGGGATCCCTCAAGGGCTGTGGGGTCTGTCCTTGCTGGAGGTCCCCAGGGAGCTCCAGGGTCTGTCCCTGCCAAGGGTCCCTGGGGGCTGTGGGGTCTGTCCCTGCCATGGGTCCCTCAGGGGATGTGGGGTCTGTCCTTGCTGAGGGTCCCTCAAGGGACTCTGGGGTCTGGCCCTGCTGTTCTGGGGGTCATTCAGGGGCTGTGGGGTCTGTCCCTGTCAGGGGTCCCTCAGGGGCTGTGGGGTCCGTCCTTGCTGGGAGCCCCTCAGAGGCTGTGGGGTCTGTCCTCCAGTGGGGTTGTGGGGTCTTTCCCTGCCAGGGACCCCCGTGGGGCTGTGGGGTCTTTCCCTGCCAGGGACCCCCGTGGGGCTGTGGGGTCTTTCCCTGCCAGGGACCCCCGTGGGGCTGTGGGGTCTTTCCCTGCCAGGGACCCCGTGGGCTGTGGGTCTTCCTGCCAGGGACCCCCGTGGGGCTGTGGGGAGCCCTGACAGCTCTGTCCCCCCAGGACTGGGAGCAGCGGCAGGAGGAGGACACGCTGCTGATCGAGAGGATCCTGCTGCTGGTGCGCAACGTGCTGCACGTGCCCCCAGACCCCACGGAGGAGCAGGTACCAGCACAGCGCCTTTCCCTGCCTCCCTGACAATTTTGGGATCACAGTGACACCCAGGGGACCCTGACACCCTGCCACCACCCCCCAGCAGGGCGTGGATGGTGACGCCAGCGTGCACGACCGGGTGCTGTGGGCTCTGCACATCAGCGGCATGGACGACCTGCTCAAATTCCTGGCCAGCGCCCAGGTGGAGCAGCAATGGGCCCTGCACGTGCTGGAGATCATTTCCCTCATGTTCCGTGACCAGGTGAGCTGGGGCAGGGCTGGCAGGGCAGGGACCTTCCCCAGAGCCCCCAGAGTGCTGACGGAGCTGCTGGCAGAGCCCAGAGGAGCTGGCGGCGCTGGGACAGGGGACAGCAGGTGCTGAGCACGGGGAGGACACGAGGGAGCTGGAGAGCTTGAGGCAGCGGGAGCTGGCAGAGAAGAGAGCCCGGGCACTGCAGCGCCCGTCCAGGTGAGGAAGGGGGACTCCTGTGGCAGGAATGGGGACAAATCATTGCTATTAAGGATGGCTGAGCATAAAAATACAGACTCCGAGTCTTCAGGTCAGAGTGCTTCTAGTAAAAGTTTATTGAAAGATGAATTTCTTTTAAACAGTGTTACAATACAAACAAGGTAATTAGTTAATAGAGCTGACACTTCTTTCTTAACATGTTTGCCAGTGAACAAGTTAGAAAAACACCAAGTGGGTTTTTTTGAAAAACATCGAAAAAGTATCTCCAAAGATTATTTAGATTCCTCCTTATGATTTCCCAAGCCAGAGCTAAAAGAGCTGTGCACTCAGCATTCCCACAGGCCTCAAAACAGTGCCTGCAGCCTGGAAATCTATTGTTTGATCCCTGTCAATCCTCACATGGACAGCACCACTCAGCCCCTGTCCCCTGCCCAGGCATTCCCGCTTTGGTGGCTCCTACGTCCTGCAGGGCCTCAAGTCCATCGGGGACCGGGATGTGGTGTTCCACAAAGGGCTGCACAACGTGAGTGTGGGGCCAAGGAGGTGGCAGGGGGACAGGGTGGGGACGTGGCAGGGACCTGGGGACAGGGATGTGTGTGGGACGTGGTGCTGGGGGTGTGGGGCAGGATGGAGGGATGAGGATGTGGCAGGAATGTGGTGAGGGGCACGGGGATGGGGACAGTGGGGGACACAGGGCTTGGGACCCATGGGAAACAAAAATGTGGGTGGGATATGAGGTGGTGAGGGGCACGGGGATGGGGACAGTGGGGGAAACAGGGCTTGGGACCCATGGGAAACAAAAATTTGGGTGGCACACAAGCCTAAAGATGTGGTGTGGGGCATGGGGATGGGGACAGTGGGGGACACGGGGCTTGGGACCCAAAGGAAACAAAAATGTGGGTGGGATATGAGGTGGTGAGGGGCACGGGGATGGGGACAGTGGGGGACACGGGGCTTGGGACCCATGGGAAACAGGAATGTGGGTGGGATATGAGGTGTGGGGCATGGGGTCCAGGATGTGGCAGGTGGCACCGGGATGTGGATGTGGGTGGAGGGCACAGGTGTGGGGACATGGGGGCACAATGGGGGAGGTGGCAGTGGGCACAGGGACAGGGACATGAGTGGGACAGAGGGCTGGAGATGGGGTGGGGAGCACAGGGACAGGAACATGAGTGGGTCACAGGCCTGAACACGGGGTGTGGAGCACAGAACCAGGGATGTGGTGGGGTTGCAGGAACAGGGACGTGGTGTAGAGCACGGGGATGTGGTGTGGGGCACCAGGACAGGGACATGAGTGGGACACGGGACAGAAGATGGGGTGAGGGACACAGGGACATGAGTGGGACACAGGCCTGGAGATGGGGTGTGGAGCATAGGGACAGGAACATGGGTGGGACACAGGACAGGAGATGTGGGTGTGGGGGCACCAGGACAGGGACATGGTGGGTGGCACAGAGCCAGGGGCACTGGGATGTGACACGGCGAGGAGCACCAGGACAGGACACGGCAGGGGGACACCAGGACAATACCACAAGGGTTCAACTGACCACTCCATCCCCCTGCAGCTGAAGAGCTACACCCACGACCTGGGCAAGGAGCCCCGGCGGGTGCCCCGGCACCGCCAGGCCGCCCCCGAGCCCGAGCCCTCGCGCCGCTCCGCCCGCAACGTGCGGCTCTTCCTGCGCCACTTCTGCCAGGACTTCCTGGAGGGCTGCTACAACCGCCTGATGCTGCTGGTCAAGGTGAGGGGCTGGTGTGCTGGTTTGAGAGCAAAACCAGTGAAGGATTCCAAGTCAGAAACACAATTTAATAAGATGAAAGGGAAATAAAGGAAAGTAAAATAAAAGTAATAGTACAAAAAAAAATCCCACTGACAGAGTCAGAATACAACCTGACACCCTGTTAGGGTGGCAGTGGCAGTCCAGATGAGATGGTCTGGTCGAAGCAGTGATTCCTGTAGAAACGTCTGGCAGCTCTGGTCTCCTCTGGGAGTCCAGTGGATAAAAGCTGCCTGTGCTGTCCCAAACCCTGGATTTATCCAGGTGGGAATGCTTGGCTCCTCCCCCTGGGCGGAGCATCTCACAATGGGCTGATCTCATTCTATGAGTCCTGCAGTGGGTCCTTGATGGCCCATTAACCAGAGATAACTGAGGGAATTATCTATGAGTGCTGCAGTGGGTCCTTGATGGCCCATTAAACAGAGACAACTCCCGGAGGGATTTGAGTCATGGGCAAGGCATTGTTGGGCTCGTTAAGATCAGGAAAACACTGCCCCACCTTGGCTCCAAGGCTCATGGGGATAGAATACAAACCTTGGGCACAATTTACATTGTAACCTAGGACAGCTAGGAGGGCTGAAATCCCCTCTCCAAGCTGTGAGACCCCCACTGAGACCCCCTGGTTGCCCCCCAGGACCAGCTGGTGCGGGAGAAGGCTCAGCAGCACGATGAGACCTATTACCTGTGGGCCATCTCCTTCTTCATGGCCTTCAACCGGCGCCGCGGCTTCCGCCCCGAGCTGGTGTCCGAGACCGTGGGGGTCAGAGCCTTCCACTTCATCGAGCAGAACCTCACCACCTACTATGAGATGGCACTGATGGACAAGAAGGAGGCAACAACCTGGGCCCGCAGGTGAGCGCCTGGGACCCCCCCAGGAATCCTTGGTGTCTGGGATTCCCAGTACCTGGGATTCTCCTTGAGTACCTGAGACTCCTCGTGGTGTCTGGGACTTTCTGGGCAGCTGGGACCCCCACAGGACCTGGGATATCCCCAGTGCCTGGGACTCCTTGGACACCTGGGAGACCCTGGGACACCCCTTGGTGTCTGGGACCCCCAAGTACCTGGGATCCCCTGGTGCCTGGGAGACCCCAGGGTGTCTGGGACCCCCAAGTACCTGGGATTTCCTGGTGCCTGGGAGACCTCAGGATGTCTGGGACCCCTTAGGACCTGGGATCCCCTGGTGCTTGGGAGACCCCAGGGTGTCTGGGACCCCCACAGGACCTGGGATATCCCCGGTGCCTGGGACCCCTTGGACACCTGGGAGACCCTGGGACACCCCTTGGTGTCTGGGACCCCCAAGTACTTGGGATCCCCTGGTGCCTGGGACTCCTTGGACACTTGGGAGACTCCAGGGCACCCCTTGGTGTCTGGGACCCCCTAGGACCTGGGATTTCCTGGTGCCTGGGATCCCCTGGACACTTGGGAAACCCCAGGACACCTGGGACACCCCTTGGTGTCTGGGACCCCCAAGTACCTGGGATACCCCCAGTGTCTGGGACCCCTTGGACACCTGGGAGACTCCAGGGCACCTGGAACACCTCTTGGTGTTTGGGACCCCCAAATACCTGGGATCCCCTGGTGTCTGGGACTCCTTGGACACCTGGGAGACTCCAGGGCACCTGGAACACCTCTTGGTGTTTGGGACCCCCAAGTACCTGGGATCCTCTGGTGCCTGGGAGACCCCTTCGTGTCTGGGACCCCCAAGTACCTGGGATTTCCTGGTGCCTGGGATCCCCTGGACACTTGGGACACCCCACAGTGCCTGGGACCCCTCCAGTCACCTGTGACCTCCATCGTGCCTGGAACACCCTGGGAACCCAGAAACTCCTGGGCACCTGGGACTCTCAGAGACACCCTTGGACATTTGGGACTCTTGGAGTGCCTGAGACCCCCCCCAAGTACCTGGGCAACCCCTGGGCACCTGGGAACCCCTCCCTGCCATCCCCAGGATGCACTTGGCCCTGAAGGCGTACCAGGAGCTGCTGAGGACGGTGCAGGAGATGGACAGGTCCCCTGAGCAGGCGGTGCGGGACAGCAGCCATGTCATCAAGAGTGAGTCCCTGCTTCCCTCTGCCCATCCCTGGGGTATCTCTGGTTTCCCTTTTCCCACTGCCACCCTCCTCTCTAGGCAACATCTTCTACCTGATGGAATACCGGGAGCTTTTCCTGGCTCTGTTCCGTAAGTTTGACGAGACCAAGCAGCCGCGCAGCTTCCTGAGGGACCTGGTGGAGACTGCCCACCTCTTCCTCCGCATGCTGGAGCGCTTCTGCCGCGGCCGTGCCAACCTCGTGGTGCAGGTGGGAGCTGCCTGCCCTGCCCTGGGAGGTCCCTGAGGGTCAGGCAGCTCCTTCTGACCCCATCTTTGCCTCTTCAGAGCAAACGTGTGAGGAGGAAGAAGAAACCTCGTGTGGCAGCAGCTCCCGCCCCACCCAGCGCTGCGGAGCTGGAGCAGCTGTGGGAAGGATTGGCCCCACAGCTCCAGGCCTGCCTGGAGGTACCAGAGAAGGGTTCAGCCCCACAGGGGGCTCTGGGGGTGTTGTGGGGCACGGAATAACCCTGTTCTACCCCAGGGTGAGGTGCCCCTCCCCGAGGACGTGGTGCCTTTCGACGCCGCCTCGGAGACGCCGGTGGAGGAGCAGCGCACGGAGGCTCTGCTGCGGATCCAGGAGTGCCTGAGGGATTCCCGCGTGCCCCAAGCCCTGAGGCTGCTCCGTTCAGCCAGGTACCAGCACCGTGGTGCCCATCTGGTGCCCCTGAGGTGTGGGGACACAGTGCCAGCCTGTCCCCACTGTCCCCAGGGAGGTGTGGCCTGAAGGGGACGTGTTTGGAGCTGCGGATGCGGGGCCGCCCGAGGAGACCCAGCTGCTGCGGGAGATCCTCGTCGCTGCCCTGCCCAGTGAGTCCAAATCTGCAACACTGGGAACTGGGAAAACGTTGGGCCAGGGAGCTGCAGACCCTGAGCACATCCCACCACAGGGCTGTGCTGGTTTGAAAGCAAAACCAGTCAAGGACTCCAGGTCAGAAACACAATTTAATAAGATGAAAAGAAAATAAAGAAAAGAAAAGTAAAATAAAAGTAATAGTACAAAAAAATCCCACTGACAGAGTCAGAACACAACCTGACACCCTGTTAGGGTGGTAGTGGCAGTCCAGATGAGATGGTCTGGTCAAAGCAGTGATTCCTGTAGAAAGGTCTGGCAGCTCTTGTCTCCTCTGGGAGTCCAGTGGATAAAAGCTGCCTGTGCTGTCCCAAACCCTGGATTTATCCAGGTGGGAATGCTTGGCTCCTCCCCCTGGGCGGAGCATCTCACAATGGGCTGATCTCATTCTATGAGTGCTGCAGTGGGTCCTTGATGGCCCATTAACCAGAGATAACTGAGGGAATTATCTGAGTCCTGCAGTGGGTCCTTGATGGCCCATTAACCAGAGATAACTGAGGGAATTATCTGTGAGTGCTGCAGTGGGTCCTTGATGGCCCATTAACCAGAGATAACTGAGGGAATTATCTATGAGTGCTGCAGTGGGTCCTTGATGGCCCATTAACCAGAGATAACTGAGGGAATTATCTATGAGTGCTGCAGTGGGTCCTTGATGGCCCATTAAACAGAGATAACTGAGGGAATTATCTATGAGTGCTGCAGTGGGTCCTTGATGGCCCATTAAACAGAGATAACTGAGGGAATTATCTATGAGTGCTGCAGTGGGTCCTTGATGGCCCATTAAACAGAGATAACTCCTGGAGGGATTTGAGTCATGGGCAAGGCATTGTTGGGCTCGTTAAGATCAGGAAAACACTGCCCCACCTTGGCTCCAACGCTCATGGGGATAGAATACAAACCTTGGGCACAATTTACATTGTAACCTGGGACAAGGGCCCACACCTGCCGAGCCCGAGGAGATGGAGGAAGAGGAAGAGGAGGACGAGGAAGAAGAGCAGACCATGCAGGTGTCAGAGAAGGAATTCAACTTCCTCGACTACCTGAAGCGGTGAGGAGGGTTTGGGGAGGGTCTGGGGGTCCTGCTGTGGGGCAGCCACACTGATGGGACCACCGGACAGGTTTGCCTGTGCCCCCGTGGTGCGAGCCCTGGTGCTGCTGCTGCGAGGCTACGCCAGGAACAGCCCCCGCACCAACCACTGCGCCGCCCGCCTGCTGCACCGCCTGGCCCGCGACCTGCACATGGAGCCCCTGCTCTTCCAGCTCTCCCTCTTCGCCCTCTTCCACCGCCTGCTCAGCGACCCCGCGGCTGCTGCGCACCAGGTCAGGCAGGGGCATGAGTCCCACCCCGGGAGGGGGTTTGTCACTGCAGCCCCCAGCCCCACCGAGCCCCCAGCCCCACCGAGCCCCCAGCCCCACTGAGTCCCCAGCATTTCCCAGTCCCTTTCAGTCCCCAGCATTTCCCAGTCCTGCTCTGTCCTTGCAGCCCCCAGCCCCACCGAGCCCCCAGCCCCACCGAGCCCCCAGCCCCACTGAGTCCCCAGCATCTCCCAGTCCTGCTCTATCCCTGTAGACCCCAGCCCTGCTGTGTCCCTGTAGCCCCCAGCCCCATTCAGTCCCCAGCATCTCCCAGTCCTGCTCTGTCCCTGCAGACCCCAGCCCTGCTCTGTCCCCAGCATCTCCCAGCCCAAATCAGTCCCCAGCATTTCCCAGTCCTGTTCTGTCCTTGCAGCTCCCAGCCCCACCAAGCCCCCAGCCCCACTAAATCCCCAGCATTTCCCAGCCCTGCTCTGTCCCCAGAATTTCCTATTCCTGCTCTGTCCCTGCAGCCCCCAGCTCCACTCTGTCCCCAGCATCTCCCAGTTCTACTCAGTCCCCAGCATGTCCGTCCTGTTCTGTCCCTTCAACCCCCAGCCCCACCAAGTCCCCAGCATCTCCCAGCGCTGCTCTGCAGGCCCCATCCCCACTCTCCATCCCTGGTATCCCCCAGCCCCTCTCTCTGTCCCCGGTGTCCCCCAGCCCCTCTCTCTGTTCCTGGTGTCCCCCAGCCCCACTCTCAGTCCCCAGTGTCCCCACTCCCACTCTCTGTCCCCGGTGTCCCCCAGCCCCACTCTCTGTCCCCAGTGTCCCCCACTCCCACTCTCTGTCCCCAGTGTCACCCAGCCCCACTCTGTGTCCCCAGTGTCCCCCAGCCCCTCTCTCTGTCCCCAGTGTCCCCCAGCCCCACTCTCTGTCCCCAGTGTCCCCCACTCCCACTCTCTGTCCCCAGTGTCCCCCAGCCCCTCTCTCTGTCCCCAATGTCCCAAACTCCCTCTCTCTGCCCCCAATGTCCCCCACTCCCACTCTGTGTTCCCAGTGTCCCGCAGCCCCACTCTCTGTCCCCAATGTCCCCCACTCCCACTCTCTGTCCCCAATGTCCCCTCCTCCACTCTCTGTCCCAAATGTCCCCCAGCCCTTCTCTCTGTCCCCAATGTCCCCCAGCCCCTCTGTCCATCCCTGGTATCCCTCAGCCCTGCTCTGTCTTCCGAATTTCCCTCAGCCCCACTCTGTGTCCCCAGTGTCCCCCAGCCCCACTCTCTGTCCCCAGTGTCCCCCACTCCCACTCTCTGTCCCCAGTGTCCCCCAGCCCCTCTCTCTGTCCCCAATGTCCCCCACTCCCACTCTGTGTTCCCAGTGTCCTCCAGCCCCACTCTCTGTCCCCGGTGTCCCCCACTCCACTCTCTGTCCCCACTGTCCCCCAGCCCCTCTCTCTGTCCCCAGTGTCCCCCACTCCCACTCTCTGTCCCCAGTGTCCCCCAGCCCCTCTCTCCCTCCTGCTGTCCCCAGGAGCTGGTGGCCTTGGCCAAGTTCATCCTGGGCAAGTTCTTTGCGCTGGCAGCCACCAACAAAAAAGCCTTTGTGGAGCTGCTCTTCTGGAAGAGCCCGGCCACCGTCTGTGAGATGACCAAAGGCTACAGCTCCCTGCAGGAGGGAGAGGGGTGAGTGGGGCCGGGGAAGGGGCTGCCACCCCCTCTCCCCTCCCCTCACCTCCCTTCTGCCCCTCCCCAGGACCACCCGCAGCCGGGTCCCCCTCTGGAGCCCGCAGGAGGAGCAGGAGCTGCAGGAGCTGTACTGGAAGTTCAAGGAGGTGGAAGGTACCGGGGGTCTCTGGGGTCTCAGTGGGACCCCCGGGGGGGTGGCAGGGGTTCTGTCACTTCATCCTCCCTGTCCTGCAGGTGGGGATGTCATTGCTGCCATCCTGGCACATCTCCCCACGGCCGGGAGGACGCGGAGGCAGGTGGTGAAGCAGCTGGTGAGGATGGGGCTGGCCAGCAGTGCCAAGGACTTCCCGAGGGAGAGGTGGGTCAGGGACCCTCGGGGACAGGGCTGGGACCCCTGGGGACAGGGCTGGGACCCCTGGGGACAGGGCAGGGACCCTCAGGGACAGGGCAGGGACCCCTGGGGACAGGGCTGGGACCCTCGGACACAGGGCAGGGACATGTAGAGACAGGGCAGGGACCTCTGGGGACAGGGAAGGGACCTCCAGGGGCAGGGACCCTCAGAGACAGGGCAGGGACCCTTGGGGACAGGGCAAGAACCCCCGTGGACAGGGCAGGGACCACCAGTGACAGGGCAGGGATCCTCCAGGGACAGGGCAGGGACCTCCAGGGACAGGGCAGGGACTCAACCTCCTCCTGGGGCAGGGACCCTCGGGACAGGGCAGGGACCCTTGGGGACAGGGCTGGGACCCCCAGGAACAGGGCAGGGACCCTCGGGGACAGGGCAGGGACTCACAGGGAGTCACCTCCTCCAGGGCAGGGACCCTCGGGACAGGGCACGGACCTCCAGGGACAGGGACCTCCAGGGACAGGGAAGGGACCCCTGGGGACAGGGCAGGGACTCACGTCCTCCAGGGCAGGGACCCTTGAGGACAGGGCAGGGACCCCAGAGACCTTCCCCAGGGCAGGGACCCTTGGGGACAGGGCAGGGATGCTTAGGGACAGGGACCCCCAGGGACAGGAACACTCAAGGACAGGGCAGGGACCCTCGGGGACAGGGCAGGGACCCCTGGGGACAGGGACACTCAGGGACAGGGCAGGGACCCCTGAGGACAGGGTAGAGACCCCAAGGACAGAGCAGGGACCTCTGGGGACAGGGCAGGGACCCTGGGACAGGGCAGGGACTCAACTTCCTCCTGGGGCAGGGACCCCAGGGACAGGGCAGGGACTCACTTCCTCCAGGGAAGGGACCCTTGTGGACAGGGACCCCAGGAACAGGGCAGGGACCTCGGGGACAGGACAGGGACCCAGGAACAGGGCAGGGACCCCGGGGACAGGCAGGGACCCCAGGACAGGGCAGGGACCTCAGGGACAGGTCAGGGACCCCTGGGGACAGGGACCCCAGGGAAGGGCAGGGACCCGGGGACAGGACAGGGACACCCAGGGACAGGGCAGGGACCCTCAGGGACAGGTCAGGGACCCCCAGGGACCTTCCCCCAGGGCAAGGACCCCCGGGGACAGGGACACCCAGGGACAAGGCAGGGACCCCCAGGGACAGGGACCCTCAGGGAAAGGGACCCTCAGGGACAGGGCAGAGACTCACATTCCCCCAGGGCAGAGACCCCCGGGGATAGGGACCCCCAGGGACAGGTCAGGGACCCCCAGGGACCTTCCCCCAGGACAGGGACCCACGGCCATTTCCACCCCCAGGAAGGGCACCCGCATCGTGCTGTGGACGCAGGAGCAGGAGGAGGAGCTGACACGACTCTTCGAGGAGTTCCAGGGCTCGGACGGTGAGCTGGACACGGGGGGGACAGACCCCTAAAAACCCCCTGGAGCCCCCCTCACCCTGATCCCCCTCCCCACAGACATCCTGGGGAACATCATGAAGCACCTGACGGCGCGGCGCTCGCGGGCTCGGGTGGTGGAGAAGCTGCTGGGGCTGGGGCTGGTGGCTGAACGCAAGGAGCTGTACAAGAAACGCAGGAGGAAGAGCCATGGCCCAGCCCCTGGGCAGGTATGGGGGGCTGGAGGGTCCTGGGGGTGCTGTCCCACCCTTGGGGGCACCCAAACACCGCTGGATCCCACAGGCTGCCACAGCTGTCCCGGCTGTGCCAACCCAAGACAGCTCAGGAGAGGATGAGGACAGCGAGGAGGAGGAAGAGGAGGGTGAGGATGAAGCAGAGGAAGGCCCCGTGGAGGAGCACTGGGTGCCTGAGGAAGGGGCTGGGCAGGACCTGGCACAACACCTGCATCAGGAAGGTGGGTGAGGGATCTGAACCCCCCCGGCTGGGCTCGGCTGTGGGGTCGGATCCTGTGTCACCTTTGCTGTCCCCAGGCCTGGCCGGGCCCCTGCGGTGGCTGGAGAATTGTCTGCGGAGGGCAGCAGGGGACCGTGAGGAGGATGGTGAGCAGGGTTGGGGTCAGGCTGGGGGGGTTGTGGGGTCGGGGTCTCGCTGACCCCGCTCCCGTTCCAGGCGTGTCCCACCCGGTGCCGCTGGTGCCGCTGACGGAGGAGAACGAGGACGCCATGGAGGATCGGCGCTTCTGCACCCTGCTGAGGCAGCTGGGGCTGCGGCCCCCGGCCAGCGAGCAGGTGAGCTCCCTGTGCCCATCCCTGTCCCCATCTGTGTCCCCATCCCTGTCCCCATCCCTGTCCCCATCCCTGTCCCCATCCACCCCTGTCCCCACCCCTGTCCCCACCCCTGTCCCCACCCCTGTCCCCATCCCTGGCCCCATCCCTGTCCTCATCCCTTTCACCATCCCAGTCCCCATCCCTGTCCCAGTCCCCATCCCAGTCCCTATCCTTGTCCCCATCCCTGTCCCCATTTCTCTCCCTGTCATCATCCCTGTCCCAATTTCTGTCCCAGTCCCTGTCCCCATCCCTGTCCCAGTACCCATCCCTATCCCTGTCCCCATTCCTGTCCCCACCCCAGTCTCTGCCTCTATCCCAGTCCCCATCCTTGTCTCCATCTTGGTCCCTATCCCTGTCCCCATCCCGTCCCCATCCCTGTCTCCATCCCCATCCTTGTTCCCATCCCTCTCCCTGTCCCCATGCCCCTGTCCCCATCCCTGCCCCTATCCCTGTCCCCATCCCAGTCCCCATCTGTGTCCTTATCCCTGTCCCCATCCCAGTCCCTGCCTCTATCCCAGTCCCCATCCTTGTCTCCATCCCTGTCCCTATCCCTGTCCCTATCCCTGTCCTTATCTCTGTCCCCATCCATCCCTGTCCCCATCCTGGTCCCCATTCCTGTCCCCATCCCTGTACCCATCCCTATCCCTGTCCCCATCCCAGTCCCTGCCTCTATCCCAGTCCCCATCCTTGTCTCCATCCCTGTCCATATCCCTGTCCCTATCCCTGTCCTCATCTCTGTCCCCATCCCTGTCCCTGTCCCCAGCCCTGTCCCCAGCCCTGTCCCCAGCCCCTGTCCCCATCCCCATCCCTGTCCCCATGCCCCTGTCCCTGTCCCCATCCCCATACCCCTGTCCCCATCCCCATCCTTGTCCCCATGCCCCTGTCCCCATGCCCCCTGTCCCCACCCCTGTCCCCATCCCAGCCCTGCAATGTCCCCTCCCTCTCTCCCCAGGAATCCTTCTGGCGCATCCCGGCTGCCCTCACCCCGCAGCAGCTCCGGCGCGCGGCCACCTCCATCTCCCACCGTGGCCCCTCAGGCTCCCCCCAGCACCTCCCAGAGCCACCCAGGTGCCCCCAGGACCCGGCTCCAGGTGAGGGGTGGGGCTGGGGGTGCGGACCCCCATGGGTGGGGCTGCCTCTGAGCCCCCCTCCTTGTGTCCCTCAGCAGAGCCGGCAGGGCTGGGATCAGACTCGGACAGGTGAGCCCCGAGTCCCCATCTCAGCTTGGGGGTCTTCTCTCCCTGGTTTTGGGGGGTCTCCTCCCTGCCTGGGGAGGGGATTTGTCCCCCTGGGTTCTCCCCATGTGGGGCTGAGCCGTGCCAACCCCTGCAGCGAGGAGCTCGTCCCTGTCCCTGTCCCTGTCCCCAGCCCAGTGCAGCCACGCACCAAGAGGCGCCGGGAGCTCGCCAGTGAGGATGAGGATGAGGATGGTGAAGGCTCAGGTGGGTTCAGCCCCTCTGGCAGCTGAGGGCTCTGGGTGTCACCAGGGGCACTGCTGGGTTGGGGTTGTGCTGTCCCTGTCCCCTTTGCCACCTCCCGGGGGGACTCAGCCCTCTCCCCACTCCATCCACAGGCACCGAGCCGGCCCCTGCAGCTCCCTGCTCTGATGAGGATGAGGAGGATGAAGATCCACAGCCCCGGGCGAGGCGGAAGCGCATCCGCTGCCTGGAAGAGGAAGAGGAGGAGGAGGAAGAGGAGGGTTGAGTGGCTCCTCATACCCTGCCTGTGCTCAGGCCCTGTGCTGTTTCCAGGGCTTTTTGCAGATTTTATTGGATTTCTGGAGTTTTTTCTGGGGTTTTTTTTCAGGTTTTCTGGGGTTTCTGCAGATTTTCTTCTGCAGGTTTTGATGCTGTTTTTAAAGGCTGCACAAGCAACCAATTTCTCCACCTTTCCCCCCTTCCCCTGTTGCCACCATCTCCTTGTTTTACCCCAAATTCCTTTTTGTTCCTCAGCTGTTGGGTGTTTTTTTCTCTTCCTAAAACTTTTTCAATCCGGATAGAGCCTAAATAAATAAAGGTGACTTTTGGCCTTCTTAGGGGTGTGTGTGTGGGTCTGCAGGGGGGCTGGGGGCTCGAGCCACCCTGGCCTCAGGGAGTGCCCGGTCCCTGTGCCGGACATGTCGCAATTCCCTGATAACCACGGCTATAAAGGGGTCACGGGGCCGGCCACGGCCGCAGCGGCCGGACAGGGCAGGGGACAGCACGAGCAGGTGAGACAGAGCACGGGGGGATCACGGGGGGTGCAACCACGGGGGTCTAACAAAACTCTGCCCTTCTCCCACTCCACAGACCCTCCACCATGCCTCGGCTTCTGCTCTTCCTCCCACTCCTCATCCTCACCCGCGCCATCACCGCGTCCGTCATCACCCCCGGCCCGGCTGCCGGTGACCGGGCGCTGCTGGCCGAGCTGGTGGGGTCAGCAGAGCCCACCCCGCCGCGGGCATTGGGGGTCCCGTGCCGGACCCTTCTCCCCGACACCCTTCCCGGTTTCTCCCGGTTGCCGCCGCTGCCCCGTGGGCTGGCCCGTGCCGCCCTGGCCCTGGCGCTGCGTGGGGCCGGCTGTGCCCCCCAAGCTGAGGCTGAGGCGCTGAAACTGGGGCGGAGCTGGGGACCCCCACGGCTGCAGCGCTGCTGAAGGGGCTGGCACAAATCCCGGGTGCTCCAGCTCCCCGACCCCTGGCCCTGCTGCTGCTCAGCCTGGCACGGCTGGGGGGCTCTGCTTGTGTGGATCCCACCCAGCTCCGGGCACCTGGCACGGAGCCCATGGAAATCCAGGAATTCCCGGGGCTCCGGCTGTGCCGAGGCGCCGCGCGGCGTCGCCGGGAGGATGAGGACGCCTGCAACCCTGCGGGAGAACGGGAAGCCCACCGGGTGTTGGATTGGGTACCGGGAGTCAGCATCTTCTACAACCTGGGCACCAGCGTTTATTTCGCCTTCCAGGGCTGCCAGGCCACGGCGTCCACGCGGGCGCTGGAGGCCGCTGAGGATTTGGGCTATGCCGGGCTGACCGCGCTCACCGGGGGTCTGGGGGGCCCCGTGGCCATGGGGGTGCAGCTGGGGCTGCAGCCGGGGCTCAAGGCCGGTGTTCGGGCGCTCGTCGGGTACTTCACGTCGGCCGGGGAGCCCTCGCCGGTGCCCACCGCCCACAGCGGCCCCGTGGTCATCGTCTGAATAAAGGCCACGTGTGGCAGCTGCTGCCGGGTCTGTGTTTTGGGGCGGCTGGGGACGGATCGATGCGGGGTCACCCTGCTCTGGGGCACCGGGACCTTGGCCACGTGGTGGCCTGAGCCACGTGGTGGCAGCTGGGCTGGGTCTGTCCCTGTCCCTTTGTGGCTCTGTCCTCACAGCCAGCCCATCCCTGTGGTCACACTGCATTGTCCCTGTCCTCATGGCTCTCTCTCCTTCCAGCCTGTCACTGTCCCCAGGGCTTTGTGTCCCTCTCCTCATGGCCCTGACCCTGTCCCCATCCCTGCAGTTCTCCCTGACTCTGTGCCCCTGTCCCCACAGCTTTGCCCCTGTCCCCACAGCTCTGCCCCTGTCCCCAAAGCTGAGTGGTCCCTGTCCCCATGGCTTGTTCCTATCCCCATGGCCTGTCCCCATAGCTCATCCTGCTGTCCCCATAGCTCATCCTGCTGTCCCCATGGCTCTGTCCCTGTCCCCATAGCTCATCCTGCTGTCCCCATGGTTCTACCTCTGTCCCCACGGCCCGTCTCTGTCCCCACAGCCTGTCCCTGTCCCCATGGCCTGTCCCCATGGTTCTAACCCAGTCCCCATGGCTCTACCCCCTGTCCTCATGGCCTGTCCCTGTCCCCATGGCTCTGTCCCTGTCCCCACAGCTCTGTCCCTGTCCCCACGGCCTGTCCCTGTCCCCATGGCCTGTCCCTGTCCCCATGGCTCTGTCCCTGTCCTCATGGTTCTGTCCCTGTCCCCACAGCCTGTCCCTGTCCCCATGGCCTGTCCCTGTCCCCACGGCTCTGTCCCTGTCCCCACAGCTTGTCCCTGTCCCCATAGCTGTGTCCCTGTCCCACGACCTGTCGCCGTCTCCCTGGCTCTGTCCCCTGTCCCAATGGCTCTATCCCTGTCCTTACGGCCCTGCCCTCGTTCCCCGGCCTGTCCCGGTCCCCTTCTTCTCCGTCCCTGTCCCCCCGCCCCTCCCGGGCCGCCGCCGTTCCCTCCCCCGGTCCCCGCTGACCCCGCCCCATGGCCACGCCCCACATTAACCCCGCCCACATAGCCCCTAGCCCCGCCCCTTGTGTGACGTAAACTTGGGGAAATGAACCTAAGCCGCTGCAAGCAACCGCTCGAGGGGCGTGACCTCGGCGCCGCTCTCCACCAATCACCGAACAGAGCTGAGCAGCGGGCGTGGCATCGACACGGAGCTCCGCCAATCACCGCGCAGAACTGAGGAGGGGGCGTGTCCAGCCTTTCGCCACCGCTTTCCTGCTCCGGTGGCGGCGGAGGTGGGTCCGGGGCCCCGGGGGGAGCCCGGGGGGGGCATAGGCGGCTCTGGAGCGCGGGGAGCCCCGGAGAAGGGGCGAACAGGCAGAGGATCCCGGCTGGGGTACACAAAGCGTGCCCTGGAGGCCTGTCCCGCTAGGGCAGGGGGTGTTTAGGGGAACCCCTCCCTCCGGGAAGGACACTTGGGGTGCCCGAGGGGTTCAACGGGGGTCCGGTCTCGGGGGGTCTCTGAGGAGGGGCCTGGGGTGTTGCTGGGGCCGTCGTGACGGGCGTTATGTGTGTGCGCCCCGCCCCGGGTGGGGAGCCCAGCTCGGCTCACGCCCTGCTCCCACCGCAGGACGCGGCTGCCGGCCCGCGGCCACCCCAGCGGCAGCGAGGGCACCCCCGGGAGCTGCCGGGGCTGAGGCGGAGCAGAGAGACCCCCGGGACCACCCAGGACCGAGCAAGGAACCCCCGGGAACGAGGGGCAGCGAGGGGACCCCCGGGAGCAGCCGGGGCTGAGGAGGAGCAGAGAGACCCCCGGGACCACCCAGGACCGAGCAGGAGCAGAGGGACCCTCGGGACCACCCAGGACCGAGCAGGAGCGTGGGCACCCCCGGGAACAGCCAGGACCGAGCAGGAGCAGAGAGACCCCCGGGACCACCCAGGACCGAGCAGGAGCGAGGGGACCCCCAGGGTCACCCAGGACTGAGCAGGGAACCCCCGGGAACGAGGGGCAGCGAGGGGACCCCCGGGAGCTGCCGGGGCTGAGGAGGAGCAGAGAGACCCCCGGGACCACCCAGGACCGAGCAGGAGCAGAGGGACCCCCGGGACCACCCAGGACCGAGCAGGAGCGAGAGGACCCCCAGGACCACCCAGGATCGGGCAGGAGGAGAGGGAATCCCAGGACCGAGCAGGAGTGAGGAGACCCCCGGGAGCAGCCGAGGCTGAACCAGAGCAGAGGAACCCCCAGGACCGAGCTAGAACCGAGCAGGAGCAGAGGGACCCCCGGGACCGAGCCAGGAGCGAGGGGACCCCCGGGAGCAGCTGGGGCTGAACGAGAGCAGAGAGACCCCCAGGACCGAGCAGGAGCAGAGGGACCCCCAGGACCATCCAGGACCGAGCAGGAGCAGAGGAATCCCGGGAGCAGAGGGTTCCCCGGGAAGAGCCAGGACCCAGCAGGAGCAGAGGGACCCCCAGGACCAAGCAGGAACAAGGAGACCCCCGGGAGCAGAGGAACTCCCGGGACCAAGCCAGGACCGAGGGGACCCCCGGGAGCATCCGGGGCTGAACGAGAGCAGAGAGACCCCCGGACCGAGCCAGGAGCGGGGACCCCGGGAGGTGCTGGGGCTGAACGAGAGCAGAGAGACCCCCAGGACCACCCAGGACCGAGCAGCAGCAAGGAGACCCCCGGGAGCAGAGGGACCCCGGGCCCGGTGCTGCAGGCAGGTACGTGCGGTGCAGCCGTGCCCAGCCGGGACTCGCGGCCGTTTCTCACCTCTGGTCCTGCCGTGACCGAGGGGGTCACGGGGGGATCCTGGGGACGCCCCTGACCCGCTGTCCCCCCAGCATGGCGCAGTGGCAGGAGGTGCAGAACTTGGCCAACACTTACCTGGAGCAGGTGCACCAGCTGTACGCGGGCTCGGCGCTGCCCATGGCCGTGCGCCAGTGCTTGGCCGCCTGGATCGAGAGCCAGAACTGGTAACGGGGAGGGAACCGGGGCTGGGAGCGGCACCGGGAGGGCACCGGGAGGGCCGTGCCCGCGCTGAGCCCCCGCTGCCGGCAGGCGCCAGGCGGCGGAGCCGCTCTCCTCGCACGCCCCGATGCTGTTCCATTCCTTACTGGTGTTACTGGGAGAGCGCCTGGGCAGCCTGGGCTCGGGCTACGAGGATTTCATGCTGAAGCACAACCTGCGCAAGGCTCACCGCGACCTCCAGGTGCGTTTTGGGGCTGGGGGAGCGCAGTGAGGAGCGAGGGGGGGTCTCCGAGCCTCGCTGAGCCCCCCAACCCCTCCTCAGGCCGAGTTCGGGAAGAAGCCGGAGGGATTCGCCAACCTGGTGGCCAACCTGCTGCAGGAGGAGCGGCGGATCCTGCGCCTGGGGCAGGCGGGGGGGCAGGTAGGGCAGGGCTGGGTCCCGGAGACCCCTCCCCACGCACACCCCGTGTCCCCCCTCCCCACGCACACCCCGTGTCCCCCCTCCCCACGCACACCCCGTGTCCCCCTCCCCACGCACACTCCGTGTCCCCCCGCACCCCTCGGGCTCCTGGACCCCCTCCCCACGCACACCCCGTGTCCCCCGGAGCCCCCTCCTCACGCACACCCCGTGTCCCCCCCTCACCCCGAGGGGTCCTGGACCCCCTCCCCACGCACACCCCGTGTCCCCCCCACACCCCTCGGGGTCCTGGAGCCACCTCCCCACGCACACCCCGTGTCCCCCCGCACCCCCCTCAACCCTCGGGGTCCTGAGCCCCTCCCCACCCCGTGTCCCCCTCCCACGCACACCCGTGTCCCCCCCTCACGCACACCCCGTGTCCCCCGTGTCCCTCCCCACGCACACCCCGTGTCCCCCTCCCCACCCCGTGTCCCCCCTCCCCACGCACACCCCGTGTCCCCCCGGAGCCCCTCCTCACGCACACCCCGTGTCCCCCCAGGGCGGTTCGGCCCCCACGCCCAGCCCAGCCCCGGAGAGTGGCCGGGAGCAGCAGATCCGGCGGCGCTTGGACGAGTTCCAGACAACCCTGCAGGTAACTCCAGACCCCCAGTGACCCCCCCGGGGGCTGCCCGGCCCCTCCTGACCCCCCCCCCGTGCCCGCAGGAAGCCGATCGAGCCTTCAGGCACCTGGAGGATTTGCAGGACGCCTTTGATTTCTGTTACAAGGTGCACTACCAGCCAGGTGAGCCCCACGCTGGGGACATCGGGGGGGTGACACCGCCCTGCGCCCCCCCGAGCCCCCCAAAACCTCTCCCCTCTCCCTTACCCACAGGTCAGGGGAGGAACAGAGACCCCGAGTACATCCAGGAGCTCCAAACCCTCCAGGCCAAACTGCAGCACCTGGACCTGCAGCGACGGGTGAGGAGGGGTCGGGGTGGGTTTGGGGGGTTTGGGACCACCCTGAGCACCCCCTGAGACCCCAATCCCCCCCCTCAGGAGGTGCTGGCTCAGATGCAGCAGCTCCTGGGACGCAGCGAGACCCTGCAGGAGCTGCTGCAGCAGGAATTGGGGGATTGGAGGGTGCGACAGCAGCGCCAGTGCCTGGGCGGCCCCGGTGACACCAACCTGCGCCCGCTGGAGACCTGGTAAAGCTGGGGGGCTCCGGGGGGCTCGGGGGGTTCATCCAGCGCGCTCTGAGCTCGCTGACCTCCCTCAGGTTCACGGAGTTGGGGCAGGGGCTGTTCCAGCTGCGGCAGCTGCTGCGGGCGCTGAGTGACCTGCGACAAAAAGTGACCTACGAGAGGGACCCGCTGGTGGCAGAGACCCCCCTGCTGGAGCAGCGGCTGCAGGAGCAGCTCACGCATCTGCTGAAGAGGTGAAGGGGCTGGAGTTGTGCCCGGGGCGGGTTTAGGGTGGAGAACAGGAAAAAGTTTTTCCCTGGAGGGTGGTGGAGCGTTGGAGCAGCGCTGCAGGGAGTGGTGACATTCCCAAAGCTGCCGGAGCTCCAGGAAGGTTTGGACAACGGGAATTTTGGGGTGTCTGGAGGTGGGATCAGTGATCCTGATGGGTTTCCTGCAGCTCTGGATGTTCTGTAATTCAGGAGGTCAGGGAGGGTTCGGGCAATGCTCGAAGGTGTTGGGATTTGGGGGAAAATTTTGTGGTGTCCCATGCTGGGCCAGGAGTTGGACTTTGATCCTGATGGGTCCCTTCCAGCTCTGGGTATTCCATAATTCCAGGGGTCAGGGACTGTTTGGACAGCGCTGTCAGGTCCTCAAGGCTCTCAGCTGTTGGGATTTTGGGGACTGGAGGGACTTTTGGGGTGTCCTGTGCTCAACCAGGAACTGGATTTGATGACCCTGATGGATCCCTTCCCTCTCTGGATATTCCATAATTCAGGGAATGTTTGGACAACGCTCTCAGGTGTTGGATTTAGGATTTTTGGGGTTGGCCTGTGCCCAACCTGGATCTGAACTCGATGATCCTGATGGGTCCCTTCCAGCTCAGGATATTCCATAATTCCAGGGGTCAGGGACTGTTTGGACAACGCTTCAGGTCCTCAACTCTCTCAGGTGCTGGGATTTGGGGACTGGGGAAACTTTTGGGGTGTCCTGTGCCCAGCCAGGAACTGGATTTGATGATCCTGATGGGTCCCTTCCCTCTCTGGATATTCCATCATTCAGGGAATGTTTGGACAATGCTCTCAGGTGTTGGATTTAGGATTTTTGGGGTGTCCTGGGACTCAGAGATTGCTGTGGGCCCCTTCCCACCTCAAGGAGAATTTGGAGAACGCTCTGAGGGGCAGGGTGGGATTTTGGGGTGTCCTGTGCCTGGGGTTGTGCTTTGATCCCTGTAGGTCCCTTCCAATTATTCCATAATTCCATAATTCAGGGAGTGTTTGAGCAACATTTTCAGGTGTTGGGGAGGCTGGGGGGACTTTTGGGGTATCCATGCAGGGCCAGGAGTTTTCTTTGACCCTTGTGGGTCCCTTCCATAATTCCAGGGGTCAGGGACTGTTTGGACAGCGCTGTCAGGTCCTCAAGGCTCTCAGGTGTTGGGATTTTGGGGACTGGAGGGACTTTTGGGGTGTCCTGTGCTCAACCAGGAGTTGGATTTGATGATCTTGATGGATCCCTTCCCTCTCTGGATATTCCATAATTCAGGGAATGTTTGGACAACGCTCTCAGGTGTTGGATTTAGGATTTTTGGGGTTGGCCTGTGCCCAACCAGGATCTGAACTCGATGATCCTGATGGGTCCCTTCCAGCTCAGGATATTCCATAATTCCAGGGGTCAGGGACTGTTTGGACAACGCTTCAGGTCCTCAACTCTCTCAGGTGCTGGGATTTGGGGACTGGGGAAACTTTTGGGGTGTCCTGTGCCCAGCCAGGGGCTGGATTTGATGATCCTGATGGGTCCTTTCCAGCTCAGGATATTCCATAATTCAGGGAATGTTTGGACAACGCTCTCAGGTGTTGGATTTAGGATTTTTGGGGTTGGCCTGTGCCCAACCAGGAGCTGGATTTGATGATCCTGATGGGTCCTTTCCAGCTTTGGATATTCCATAATTCAGGGAATGTTTGGACAATGCTCTCAGGTGTTGGATTTAGGATTTTTGGGGTGTCCTGGGACTCAGAGATTGCTGTGGGCCCCTTCCCACCTCAAGGAGAGTTTGGAGAACACTCCCAGGGACCGGGTGGGATTTTGGGGTGTCCTGTGCCTGGGGTTGTGCTTTGATCCCTGTAGGTCCCTTCCAATTATTCCATAATTCCATAATTCAGGGAGGGTTTGAGCAACATTTTCAGGTGTTGGGGAGGCTGGGGGGACTTTTGGGGTGTCCATGCAGGGCCAGGAGTTTTCCTTGATCCTTGTGGGTCCCTTCCAGCTCAGGATATTCCATAATTCAGGGAATGTTTGGACAACGCTCTCAGGTGTTGGGATTTAGGATTTTTGGGGTTGTCCTGTGCCCAGCCAGGAGTTAAACATTGAATTTCTCAATATTTCTGAGAAATATCTGTCCAGCTATTAATTACTTAAATTAATAGTGAGACAGGACAGTCAAGTATGCCTTGAAAAAGCAAAAAAAAGTTTTAATTAAAGAAGAAAATAAAGCAAAAAAGTTTTAATTTAAGAAAAAAATAAAGCAAAAAAGTTTTAATTAAAGAAGAAAATAATGCAAAAAGGTTTTAATTAAAGAAGAAAATAATACAAAAAACAAAGAACAAAACCGAGCACAGGGTAGGGACAACTCAACTGCTAAAATACCTTGAGAATTCCTTGTGTTCTCCCTAAAATATTGGATGATTTAGGTGATTTTTTTGGCAAAAACCCAAAAAATAGAGAATAGCTGCTTTTTGAGGAAAATTATCAGTGCTTTCAACAATTCCTGTCAGCAGAGCAAAGAAACTTCTAATTTAAAAAGTTTTAAAACCTTCCCCTGCATGGAAACACCTAAAAAATAATTCCTAAAAAATAATAATAATTCCTACAAAACCCAGATAATCCTCCTGGCTCCTCTCCAACTCGGGATTTTAAGGAGTGGGGGCACCACGGGGGGGTCTGGGGACAGTTCTGACTCCCCCCCGCACCCCGTTTTTTCCCCCCAGCGCTTTCGTGGTGGAGCAGCAGCCCAGCACCCCCAACGCCGGGAAGCGCCCGCTGGTTCTGCGCACCGGCAGCAAATTCTCGGCCCGAGCCCGCCTGCTGGTGAGGCTGCAGGACCGCAACCACCCCATGGAGGCCAAGATCCACATCGACAGGTGGGATTGATCCACCCCAGACCCTCCCCGAGCCGCTTGTGGGGGTCCCGGTGTCCCCCTGACACCCCCCCGGTTTCGTGTCTTGCAGGGACCCGCCCGACATCGCGGGGTGAGAGCGGGGAGAGCGCTGGAGGAGGTGGAGGGGCGGGGAGACCACCCCGGGGGGGTCGGAGGGGGGGTCCTGAACCCCACCTGGCATCCCCCAGGGGTCCCAACCTCCCCCCATAGTTCCTCTGGGGGTTCTGAACCCCACCTGGCATCCCTGAGGGGGTCCTGACCTCCCTCTGCATCCCCCAGGGGTCCCGACCTCTCCCCAGCCCCTCTGGGGGTCCTGGCCCCCCAGCCCCTGAGGGAGGGTCCTGAACCTCACCTGCCATCCCTGGGGGGGTCCCAACCCTCCTCTGCATCCCCCAGGGGTCCCAACCTCCCCCCATAGTTCCTCTGGGGGTCCTGGCCCACCCCCCCAGCCGCTCTGGGGGTCCTGATGCCCCCAGCCCCTGAGGGAGGGTCCTGAGCCCCACCTGGCATCCCTGGGGGGATCCCGACTCCCCTCTGCATCCCCCAGGGGTCCCAACCTCCCCCCAGTCCCTCTCGGGGGATCCTGAACCCCCCTCCAGCCCCTCTGGGGGTCCTGATGCCCCCAGCCCCTGAGGGAGGGTCCTGAACCCCACCTGCCATCCCTGGGGGGCTCCCAAACCCCCTCTGCAGCAGGGCTGCATCCCCCAGGGGTCCCGACCACCCTCCCAGCCTCTTTGGGGGTCCTGAACCCCACCTGGCATCCCTAGGGGGGTCCCGACTCCCTTCTGCATCCCCCAGGGGTCCCAACCACCCCCCAGCCCCTCTGGAGGTCCTGAACCCCCTGTCCTTGAGGGAGGGTCCTAAACCCCACCTGCCATCCCTGGGGGGGTCCTGACCCCCCTCTGCATCCCCCAGGGGTCTCCATCCCTCCCCCAGGGGTCCTGCCCCCCCCCTCCCGTGTGCCCTCCCGGGGGTCCCGACCCCCCCTTCCCACCCCCCCGTCTCTTCCCCGCAGGTTTCGCAGGTTCAACATCCTCACATCGAGCAGCAAAACGCTCCTGGCCGGGTACAGTCCCCAGGAGGGGCTGATCTGCGACTTCCAGTACCTGGTGGGGACCCCCCCAGACCCCCGGAGCCCCCCCAGGGGTGGGGACCCCGGCCCGGGCTAATTCTCTGTCCCCACAGACGCTGAAGGAGCAGAAGGACAGCAGGGCTGGCAAGGGCAAAGGCACCAGCAGCAAGGTGGGTGCGGGCTGGGGGCTCGGGGGGGCCCGCGGGAGGGTCGGGGACGGGCGGTGACAGCGGTGCCACCTCCCGGCAGGGTCCCCTGGTGGTGACAGAGGAGCTGCACCTCATCACCTTCACGCTGGCCTACACCTACTGCGGGCTGGAGCTGGAGCTGGAGGTGAGGCTGGGGGTGCTGGGGGGCTTGGGGGGGTTTGGGGGCGTTGGGGACAGCCAGCCTGACCCCTGTCACCTCCCCAGACCACCACGCTGCCCTTTGTCATCATCTCCAACAACAACCAGCTCTCCAGTGCCTGGGCCTCCATCCTCTGGTTCAACATGCTCAGCTCTGACCCCAAGGTGAGCGGGACACCCTGGACCTGTGTCACCAGCCCTGTGCTGTCCCCTGCCATCCCCTGCCACCCCCTGCCTCATGTCCCCCTGTGCCACCACCCCTGTGCCATCCCCTGCCATCCCCTGCCACCCCTGTGCCATCCCCTGCCTCTTGTCCCCCTGTGTCACCATCCCGCCTCATGTCCCCACTATGCCACCACCCCCGGTGTTGTCTCCTGCCATCCCCTGCCTCGTGTCCCCTTGTGCCACCACCCCCGGTGCCATCCCTTGCCTTGTGTCCTCCCTGTGTCACCACCCCTGTGCCATCCCCTGCCATCCCCTGTATCATCCCGTGCCTCGTGTCCTCCCTGTGCCACCAACCTTGTGTCACATCCTGCCATCCCCTGCCACGCCCTGCCATCCCCTGCCACCCCCTGTGCCATCCCCTGCCATCCCCTGCCTCGTGTCCTCCCTGTGCCACCACCCCCAGTGCCGTCCCTTGCCTTGTGTTCCCCTGTGTCACCATCCCCTGCCTCGTGTCCCCCCGGTGCCACCCCCTGCCACCCCGTGCCTCATGTCCCCTTGTGCCACCACCCCTGGTGCCATCCCCTGCCTCGTGTCCCCCATGTGCCACCACCCCCGGTGCTGTCCCCTGCCATCCCCTGCCTCGTGTCCCCTTGTGCCACCACCCCCGGTGCTCCCAGCCCTGCCTCGTGTCCCCCCAGTGCCATCCCCTGCCATCCTCTGCCTCGTGTCCCCCTGTGCTGCTCCTTGTCCCACCCCTGCCCCTTGACCTCCGTGTCCTGTCCCCTGGTCCCAGTCCCCTGCCCTCCTTCGTGTCCTTGGTCCCTGTCCCCTGCTGCACTTCCCTGTCCCTTGGTCCCTGTCCCACTCCTGTTCCCTGCCCTGGTGCATGTCCCTGTCCCTTGAACCCCATCCTCTGCCACTTGTCCCTGTCCTGTCCCTTGATCCCTGTCCCATCCCCTGGTCCCTGTCCCATCCCCTTGTCCCTGTCCCCTGCCATGTGTCTGTGGTCCCTGTCTTGTCCCCATGCCCTGGACACCACCCCTGCCATGTGTCCCCATGCCCTGGTCCCTGTCAGATCCCTGTCCCCTGCTCCAGTGCATGTCCCTGTCCCTGTCCCCCTCCTGGCCTCTCCCAGTGTCCCTGTCCCCTCCATGTCCCCCTCCTCTACTCCAGTGCATGTCCCCCCATCCCCTCCCCATGTCCCTGTCCCCTCCCTGTCCCCATCCCCTCCTTGTCCCCATTCCCTCCCCGTGTCCCTGTCCCCCCTCACCCCGTGTCCCAGTCCCCTCTCCATGTCCCCAACCCCTCCTGGTGTCCCTGTCCCCCTGCCCTGTCCCCATCCCCTCCCCATGTCCCTGTCCCCGCTCACCCTGTGTCCCCAGTGTCCCTATCCCCGCTCACCCCGTGTCCCCTGGTGTCCCCGGTGTCCCTGTCCCCCCTCACCCCGTGTCCCTGGTGTCCCTGTCCCCGCTCACCCCGTGTCCCCGGTGTCCCCAGGCCCAGCAGTTTTTCTCCTCACCACCGCCGGCCCCGTGGCCCCGGCTGGCCGAGGTGCTGAGCTGGCAGTTCCAGAGCGTGGCTGAGCGGGGGCTCAGCCGGGAAAACCTCCTGATGATGGCCAAGAAACTCCTGGGTAAGGCTGGGGACAGGGGGGACACGGGAGGGGACATGAGGGGACACGGAGGGGGACACACAGGGACACAGCTGCACTGGCCTCCCTCACGCTGCTCTCACCTCAAGGCTCGAAGCCATCACCAGACAGCACCGTGGCCTGGCCCAAGTTCTCAAAGGTGAGTAGGACCTGTCCCCTTTGTCCGCATGGCCCTGTCCCTCTTGTCCCCCAATGGCCCTGTCCCCTCATGGCCCTGTCCAAGCTGTCCCCTCATGGCCTTGTCCCCTCATGGCCCTGTCCCCTCATGGCTTTGTCCCAGCTGTCCCCTCATGGCCTTGTCCCAGCTGTCCCCTCATGGCCCTGTCCCCTCATGGCCCTGTCCGAGCTGTCCCCTCATGGCCTTGTCCCCTCATGGCCCTGTCCCCTCATGGCCTTGTCCCAGCTGTCCCCTCATGGCCTTGTCCCAGCTGTCCCCTCATGGCCCTGTCCCCTCATGGCCCTATCCCAGCTGTCCCCTCATGGCCTTGTCCCAGCTGTACCCTCATGGCCCTGTCCCCTCATAGCCTTGTCCCCTCATGGCCCTGTCCCTCCATGGCCTTGTCCCCTCATGGCCTCGTCCCAGCTGTCCCCCCATGGCCCTGTCCCTCCATGGCCTTGTCCCCTCATGGCCTTGTCCCAGCTGTCCCCCCATGGCCCTGTCCCTCTGTGGTCCTGTCCCTCTTGTCCCTTCCATGACCCTGTTCCCCCTGTGGCCTTGTCCTGTCATTCCCCCATGTCCCTGTCCCCCTTGTCCCTCCATGTTCCTATGTCCCCTCTCCCTCAGGACGGAGACAAACGCAAAACCGCAACTCCCATGTATTAATCCCAACTCTAACACACACAAAAAAATTTAAAAAAATTTAAAAAAATTAAAAAATTTTAAAAATAAAAAATCACACCACCCCCCTGTCCTGTCCCCTCTCCCTCCATGTCCCCATGTCCCCATGTCCCCTCTCCCTCAGGACAGAGACAAACACAAAACCACAACTCCCGTGTATTAATCCCAACTCTAACACACACACACACAAAAATTTTAAAAATCTAAAAAAAATTTAAAATTTTTAAAAATTTAAAAAATTTAAAAAATAAAAAAATCACACCACCCTCCCTGTCCTGTCCCCTCTCCCTCCATGTCCCCATGTCCCCATGTCCCCTCTCCTGCAGGATGGAGACAAACACAAAACCACAACTCTGAACTCTGTTTAATTCCAACTCTAACACACACAAAAAATTTTAAAAATTTTAAAAAATTAAGAAATTTAAAAGATAAAAAATCATACCACCCCACTGTCCTGTCCCCTGTCCCCCTTGTCCATCCATGTCCCCTCTCCCTCAGGACGGAGACAAACACAAAACCACAACTCCCGTGTATTAATCCCAACTCTTAACACACACACACACAAATTTAAAAATTTTAAAAAATTCTAAAATTTTAAAAAATTCTAAAAATTTTAAAAAATTTTAAAAATTAAAAATTTAAAAAATTTAAAAAATAAAAAATCACACCACCCCACTGTCCTGTCCACCCTCTCCTTCAGGACGGCCCCGCCGGTTTCTCCTTCTGGGCCTGGCTGGACGCGATCCTGGCGCTGCTGCAGGAGCACCTCAAGCAGCTCTGGAAGGATGGGTAGGAATGGGTCTGGGGGTGCTGGGGAGGGTCTGGGGGGTCTGCAGGGGCTGACTCTGCCTCCCCCAGCCTCATCCTGGGCTTCGTGAGCCGCAAGCAGGAGGAGAAGCTGCTCAAATCCAAGCGCACGGGGACGTTCCTGCTGCGCTTCAGCGAGAGCGTCCTGGGTGGTGTCACCTTCACCTGGGTGGAGCACCACGAGAGGGGTGAGTGGCTCTCCTGTGCTGACATTCTTTATTTATAAATTATTCCTTGAGGAATGAAAAAAACCCTGTAAATCCATGGATGTGGAATAAATCAATTCCTTAGATCCTCCAACGCTGTTTTTTGTCACGCTAAGACACGAAATGAGCACTCTCAGTCACCTAAGGCAAAAAAGGGGCTTTATTTAGAGTTTTTCAGAATTTATAGGTTTTTCTATAAATTTTCTATATTGGGAGGATGAAATTCTACCTCTCAACCACACTGGCCAGATGAGCAGCCTGTCAGTTTTCTCTTCCTCTAAGGAGTGTGAACAACACAAAATGTTTTGGTAAAATATGTGAGAGCTCTGACTCCAATGAAGGCTTTGAAAAAACAGAATGATAATTTTTCAATCCAGATTGATCTCCTTGTTATTATATCAAGGCTTCATGAACTGTGAAGCAAATAATTATTAAATGTTTTTTAAAAATGGACATGAAATAGATTGACTCCACTCAGTTATCAGAAGAGAAATGAAGTTTTTATTTACAATTTCTTTGGTTTCTTTTATGCCATGGTGCATTAAAGGTGCATTATTTGCACCTCTCAAATCCATTAGTCAAACTCATGGGAAAGGGATATTATTTAATAAAAAATGTTGTGGGAAAAATACACATTTTACCTAAAAATGTTTTAAAAAGAGAAACTGTTGAAAAGTTTTTCCCTTGAGAAAGTTAGCACAAGCTAAAGATTTTCTCTCAGGCTCAGAAAATCATGTCCACAGGTGACACTCCCAAAAAAACCCCCTCAGACCAGGGGATTTAGTGAATTTTTCATTTGAAACTTGGGAGTGTTTCACCATAGCCAGAAATTATTGCTCTCAACTATCAGCTGGAGGAGTTAGTTATAATCACAAACAAATTATTTTATATAAAATATATATATATAATTTATATATATATTTATTATATAAATTATTATATAATTTATATAATAATTTATCTAATATATATTTATATCTATAATAAATCATATATAATTTATTACATAAATTATTAACATAATTTATTATGTTAATAAATTATATTAACACAATTATATTTTATAAATAGGAATTGAATTATATATAGAAATTATTATATTAAATTAATTTTATGAATTAATAAGAGCCCCTTAGCCACAACACCTGAATTTTGTCCAGGTAAACTTTATTTATTTTATTGAAATTTTATTGAAATATTTATTTCAACCCCCTCACCCCTGCTGTCCCCTTACAGGATCCCCCTCTTTCCACGCCGTGGAGCCCTACAAATCCTCAGAGCTGGTGTCCCTGGCCTTGCCTGACATCATCCACAACTACCAGATGATGATGGAGGAGAATCCTCCAGAAAATCCCCTCAAGTTCCTGTACCCCGACACCCCCCGGGACGAGGCTTTTGGGAGCTACTACAGCCAGAAACCAGAGGGTACAGCCTGGCATGGCCTGGCACGGCTTGGCACGGGTTGGCACTGAGCTCCTGCCACCCCTGACCCCTCTCTTTGTCCCCACAGGGAACCTGGGTGAGTCACAGAAATACCTGAACCGACGCCTCATTCGTGTGTCCTCCAGGTGAGGGCTGTGGGTGCACCTGGGTGTCCTGGTTTAATCAGGATTTTATTTATCAGGGTTTATTTCATCTTAAAAAGTGCAGAATTTAACATACAGCATAAACAGAATGGATAATTGGGGGTACAAACATCAAAAAGTCACCACAGGACAGATTTTTTCTTTTTTTCTTCGTGTTAGAGCAGGAATTAACACAGAGGAATCACAATTTTTAAGTAGACATGAAATAATTTGGCTTCACGCTCTCAGGAGAGAAAATAGAAGGTTTTATTTATAATTTCTTTAGTTTCTTTTATAGCATGATGTGTTAAAAAGGTATTTTATATTAGGAATATTATATTAGGTATATTATATTAGGAATATTATAGGACTGGCACCTCTCTCCATTGGTGAATTAATAGGAAACAACACCTGGGCAGAGATTATCATGAGAAATGACACTGTGTTACCTAAAAATGTTATAAAAAAGTACACAAAAGTGTTTTGGGAAGAGAAAAATGCTCAAAGTGTTCCCTTGGCAAAGCTAACACAAGCTAAGGATTCTCTCAGGCTCAGAAAAATCCTGTCCATATTATTAATTAATTAATTAATACCCATGGTATTAATTAATTTTTATCTATGTGACTGCCTGATGAGTGGTGAGCTCTAACTAGCAAGGTAGAAAATGGAGGTGTCTCTAATTATTTATGAGGTTATTTAAGTGTAAATTATCCAATAATGAGATGACACCGATATTATTGATACTTTTGAGCCAATAATTGAAAAAACAATTAGAAAAAAACACCCAAAACCAAGAAGAAGAAAGAGAAGGACTTAGACAACACCTCAAATCCTCTATATTGCCCCATATATATTATTAGATGCTAAAACTTTAAATTTAAAGTTTTTCACCCTGTGAGGTCACACAATCCTATTCAAACACCCACAACCCCCAGTGCCCTCACCCAATTTTGGGAGCCTGTCCCACAGCCTCAAGTTAAATGCAGTTTTTGTCTGAGGGTCAGAGCCTTTTAGCACAGAAAGGTTGAAATTCTCAGCCTCCAGGGTTCCAACACCTGGGGCCTTCTGTGACCTTGTGGGATCCCCTGACCCTGATTCCTGATTCCAATTCCTGACCCCGACCCTGAGCCCTGACCCCAACCCCAGATCCTGATCCCTGACCCCGATCTCTAACCCTGACCCTGACCCAAATCCCTGACCCCGACCTCAATCCTTGACCCCTACCTTGACCCCAGGCCCTGATCCCTGACCCCAACCGCTGACCTTGATCCCTGACCCCAATCCCTGACCCCGACCCCAGACCCCATCCCCTGACCCCAATCCCTGACCCCGACCCCAATCCCTGACCCTGACCCGATCCTTGACCCTAATCCCTGACCCTGACCCCAATCCCTGACCCCGACCCCAGACCCCAATTCCTGACCCCGATCCCTGACCCCAACTCCTGACCCCAACCCCAATCCTTGACCCCTGACACTGACCCTAATCCCTGACCCCGACCCCAATCCCTGACCCCAATCCCAATCCTTGACCCCTGACACTGACCCCGACCCCAATCCCTCACCCCGACCCCAGACCCAATTCCTGACCCCGATCCCTGACCCCAACCCCTGACCTCAACCCCAATCCCTGACCTCGATCCCTGACCCCAGACCCTGATCCCTGACCTTGACCTCCAACCCCTGACCCTGACCCGATCCTTGACCCTAATCTCTGACCCCGACCCCAATCCCTGACCCTGACACTGACTCCAGACCCCAACCTCTGACCCCAACCCCAGACCCTAATCCCTGACACTGACCCTGACCCCAATCCCTGACCCCAGACCCAACCTCTGACCCCAACCCCAGACCCTAATCCCTGACCTCAACCCCTAACCCTGACCCTAATCTCTGACCCTGGTCCTGACCCCGAGCCCGACCCCTGACACTGACCCCAACCCCAATCCTTGATCCCTGACCCCAATCTGTGACCCCAACCCCTGACCCTGATCCCTAACCCTCACCCCAAAACCCGATCCCTGATCCCAACCCCTGACCCAATCCCTGACCCCAACCCATGACCCCTGACCCCTGACCCTGACCCCAACCCCATTGTCTGTCCCCCCAGGCAGCCCAAGTGGCAGACAGAGGAGGAGCTCGTGGTTGCCACGGAGGACCTGGAGACACTGCAGCTGGGGCTGGGGGGACAGCCCCAGGGCTTGGGGACACCACAGGTCACCCCTGGGCACCTGGGGACACCACAGGTGGTGGCCACCAGCCCAGGGACACCGCAGGTGGTGGCCACCAGCCCAGGGATACCACAGGTCACCCCTGGGCACCTGGGGACACAGCAGGTGGTGGCCATGAGCCCAGGGACACTGCAGGTCGCCCCTGGGAACCTGGGGACACCGCAGGTGGTGGCCACCAGCCCAGGGACACTGCAGGTGGTGGCCACGAGCCCAGGGACACTGCAGGTCACCCCTGGGAACTTGGGGACATCACAGGTGGTGGCCACCAGCCCGGGGACACTGCAGCCCAGGGGCTTGGGGACGCTGCAGCCACAGCCCCAATGCCTGGAGCCACCAGGGGTGGGATCAGGGGTCCCCAACATCCAGGGGACACTGCCAGTGCCACCAGGGGCTGTGGGCACCGTGCAGGTGCTGCCTGGGGGGCTGCGGGTGCTGCAGGTGGCATCAGGGGACTTGGGGACGCTGCTGGGGCAGCAGGGGACAGTGGCTGTGGAGGCGGGGACGGTGCAGACGGTGCTGGGGCTGTGGAGCCACCGCAGGTCCCCGAGGAGCAGGGGACGCTGCCACCGGAGCTGAGGGACCTGGAGCTGCTGCCGGGGGGCCGGGACATGCAGGAGCTGCTGCAGGAGACCCGGGACGTGCAGGAGCTGCTGCAGGAGACCCGGGATATGCAGGAGTTGCTGCAGTCGCTGGAGGGGCTGGAGCCGGGCTCGGGGACGCTGGGGACTCTGGAAGGGGCGGAGTTGGTGCCGAGGATGGAGGAAAACTTCGAGGAGAGTTTGCAGCTGAGCTCGGGTGAGTGTCGGGGCTGGGGTGGGGACAGAGGTGTCCCCGGGGCGCTGTGCTGTCCCCTGGGTGCTGATTTGTCCCCTCAGCATCGAGCTGTCCCCACTGCCCTGCCCTGTCCCCTGGGCACTTCCCTGTCCCCTCGGCATTTCCCTGTCCCCTCCGCCCTACCCTGTCCCCTTGACACTGATCTGTCTCCACTGCCCTGTCCCCACTGTCCTGCCATGTCCCCTGGTCACTGAACTGTCCTCTCCGCCCTGCCCTGTTCCCTGGTCACTCCCCTGTCCCCTCGGTCCTGAACTGTCCCCACTGCCCTGTCCCCTCGGCCCTTCCCTGTCCCCTCAGCCCTTCCCTGTCCCCTGGTCACTCCCCTGTCCCCTCATCCCTGCCCTGTCCCCTGAGCCCTGATCTGTCCCTACCGCCCTGTCCCCTCAACTCTGTCCTGTCCCCTGGTCACTCCCCTGTCCCCTCATCCCTGTCCTGTCCCCTTGGCACTGATCTGTCCCCACTGCCCTGTCCCCTCAGCCCTTCCCTGTCCCCTCAGCACTCCCCTGACCCCACTGTCCTGTCCCCTGGGCCCTGTCCTGTACCCTGGGCCCTTCCCTGTCCCTTGGGCCCTTCCCTGTCCCCTGGGCACTTCTCTGTCCCCTGAGCACTTCTCTGTCCCCTGGGCACTTCTCTGTCCCCTCGGCCCTTCCCTGTCCCCTGAGCCTTGTCCTGTACCCTGGGCACTGAGCTGTCACCACTGCCCTGTCCCCTCAGCCCTTCCCTGTCCCCTCAGCCCTTCCTTCTCCCCTCGGCACCGATCTGTCCCCTCATTCCTGTCCTGTCCCCTGGTCACTGAACTGTCCCCACCGCCGTTGCCTGTTCCCTGGTCACTCCCCTGTCCCCTCATCCTTGCCCTGTCCCCTGTCCCCTGACCTGTCCCCATTCCCTGTCCCCCCGCCAGGCAGCGCCGCTCTCCTGGCCCAGCACGATCCGTTCCTGCCGCAGTTGGAGGACGCGGCCGTGCCCGCCGTGCCCTCGCTCTTCTCCTGCAGCGACTTCGCCCCGCTCCAGATCGACGCCAGCGACTTCCAGTGACCCCTCCGTGTAAATTAACCCCTTCCCACCCCCTCCGTGTAAATTAACCCCTTCCCTGTACATTAACCCCTTCCCGCCCCCCTCCCTGTAAATTAACCCCCTTCCCACTCCCCTCCCTGTAAATGAACTCCTTCCCAGCCCCCTCCCTGTAAATTAACCCCTTCCCGCCCCCCTCCCTGTAAATTAACCCCTTCCCACCCTCCGGACCCCCACGCCGGAGCCGCTGGCTCGTGTCCATCAGACCTTTATTAGAAACTCATAAATACCCGAGATAAATAAGTGAATGTCGCACGTTATAAATAACCCCTCGGGGAGGAGGAAATAAATACGGGGAGAGGTGTCCGGCGGTGTCCGGAGGGCTCAGCGGGCACCGTGGTTGAACACGCGGCTGATGACGGCGGCGAAGGAGCGGAGCCGCTTCAGCGCCAGGTGCCGCTGGAGCTGCTGCTCCCAAACCAGCGTGGGGGCCAGGGGATGCCGGGCGGGGTGGCCGTGCCCTTCCTGAGGGGACAGCGCGGTCAGGGAGGGGGACCCGAGGGTCGCCTGTGTCCCCTCGGCTCCCCCCTGGCAGCCCCCGGTTGCTCACCTGGACGTGGCGCAGCAGCTGCTCCATGGTGGTCTCCAGCTGGGGCTGCGGCTGGTCGCGGAAGATGTCGGAGCCCAGCAGGTCCCGGTAGTGCTGGAGAGCCTGGCGGATCCGGTGCAGGCAGCGCTGTGGGGAGCGGAGGGTGAGGCGGGGGGCCGGGACCCTCCCGGGGCTTCCTCGCGCCCACCCACCGGGACCCCTCGTGGGAACCGCAGGTGCAACCCTCGGCATTGCTGGGACCCCTCTGGGGCATCCTCAGCATCCCCGGGACCCCCAGGTGCATCCCCAGGACCCCCAGGTGCATCCCCAGGACACCCAGGTGCCCTCGGGACCCCCAGGTGCATCCCCCAGCATCTCTGAGATCCTCAGGACCCTCAAGTTCATCCCTCAGTCTCCCCGCAACTCCCAGGCACTCCTGGGACCCCCCAGACTTCCCCGGGACCCCTAAGTGCATCCCCAGCCTCCCTGAAATCCCTCTGGGATCTCCAGGTGCATCCTCAGCATCCCTGGGACCCCCAGGCACTCCCAGGACCCCCAAGTGCATCCTCAGCACCCTTGGGACCCCCAGGCACTCCTGGGACCCCCCAGACACCTTTGAGACCCCGGGCAAACCCCTCAGCACCCCCGGGACCCCAGACACCCCCGAGACCCCCAGGCACCCTCAGCATCTCTGCCATCCCTGAGCACCCCTGGGATGCCCAAGCGAGCCCCCAGCATCCCTGTCCTCCCCCGACCCCCGCAGCCCCCCCGGGACCCCCGCAGCCCCCCGGTACCGTGTGGTTGGTCTCCAGCGTCAGGGGGTCACAGGCGTCGCTGCAGCGGATCCGGGGGGGCCAATTCTGGGGCTCCTCCTCCAGCAGCTGCATCCCCTCCTGCGGCAGGGAGCGGGGGGGTCCCCAAGTGTCCCGGCACCCTCGGGGGGACCCCGAACCCCCGGTACAACCCCCGCCGCCATGGCCCCGCGCCCCCCGGTGCTTTCCGAGCCCTCCGGTGCTTCCCGAGCCCCCCGGTGTCCCCGGCCGAGGCTCCCGGTGTTTCCCGAGCCCTCAATGTTCCCGATCCCCTCGCTGTTCCCGGCCAAGCCCCGCGGTGTTCCCGGGCCCCCCGGTGTCCCCGACAGAGCCCCCCGGTGTCCCCGACAGAGCCCCGCGGTGCTTCCCGCTCCCCGCGGTGTTCCCAGCCGAGCCCCCCGGTGTCCCCAGTGATCCTCGCGGTGCTCCCGGGCCCCCCGGTGTCCCTGGCCGAGCCCTCCGGTGCTTCCCGAGCACCCCCGCCTTTCAGAGTCCCCCGCTGCTTTCAGTGATCCTCGCGGTGCTCCCGGGCCCCCCGGTGTCCCCGGCCAAGACCCCGGTGTTTCCCGAGCCCTCTGGTGCTTCCCGAGCCCCTCGGTGCTCCTGGCCAAGCCCCCCGGTTCTTCCCGAGCCCCCCGGTGTCCCCAGCCTATCCCCGCAGTGTCCCCTGCGGAGACCCCGGTGTTTCCCGAGCCCCCCGGTATTCCCGAGTCCCCCGGTGTTCCCGAACTCCCCGGTGTCCCCGGCCGATCCCCCCGGTGTCCCCAGCCCAGCCCCGCTGTCCCGCAGTGTCCCCGGCCGAGACCCCGATGTTTCCCGAGCCCCCCGGTATTCCCAAGCCCCCCGGTGTCCCAGCCGCTCCCCCGCTCTCACCAGCGCCGAGGGCGGCTCTCTGACGGCCGCCAGCAGCCGCGACAGCTCCCGGGAGAGGATCCTGCAGGCGGCCCAGTCCGGGCGGCGGAGCGGGGCCGCGGCCGGTGCCGGTGCGGCGGGAGGCGGCGGCAGCAGAGCCAGGAGGAGGCAGAGGCAGAGACGGCGGAGCGGAGCCATCGGAGCTCGGTCGGTCTCTCGGTGCGTGCTGCCACCGGCGCTGCCACCGTGCTCTTTATAGGGCGGTGGCAGGTGGGGAATCCCGGGCAGGTGCCTCCCCTTGAAAGCAGAACCGATACCGGGCCGGGGTCCCCGGGCTGCGCCCCGCCGCACCGGAACGGGACGGGACGGGATGGGACGGGCAGGAAAACCCGGGGCAGTTCCTGGAGGGATGGGAGGCACCGGCACCGGCACCGGACGCCCCCTCGGTCCACCTGGAGAGCGGCGGGGCGGTGTCAGCTCGGTGGATCCCCGGTGTGTCCCCTCTCTCGGTGTCCCCTCGGTGTGGCCGGGCCGGGCCGGGCCGGGCCGTGCTGCCCGAGGCGCCGCAATCTCGGCGGCCCCGTCGGGGCGGCTCCGGCGCTTCCCGCTCCGCCCGCCGGGGCTGCCCCCGGCCTTCCCCGGGCACCGGGCGCGCCGCGGGCACCGGCGCCGGGGCTGGGATGGGCTGGGGTGGCGGGGACAGGGGTGGGGACACTGGGGACACTTGGGGATCTGGGGGGGCACGGAGGGACAGCGTGGGGTGCTGGGGGACAGTGAGGGACACTGAGGGGCACTGAGGGACACTGAGGGACCCCGTGGGACACTGAGGGACACTGAGGGACCCCATGGGGTGCTGGAGGACAGTGAGGGACAGTGGGGGACAGTGAGGGACACTGAAGGACAGTGATGGACACTGAGGGACAGTGGGGGACACTGAGGGGCACCATGGGGTGCTGGGGGACAGTAAGGGACAGTGGGGGACACTGGGGGACAGTGAGGGACAGTGAGGGACACTGAAGGACAGTCATGGACACTGAAGGACAGTGAGGGACACTGAGTGACCCTGTGGGACACTGGGGGACACTGAGGGACCCCGTGGGGTGCTGGGGGACAGTGAGGGACACTGAGGGGCACTGAGGGACAGTGGGGGACACTGGGGGACACTGGGGGACAGTGAGGGGCACCGTGGGACACTAAGGGACCCTGTGGGGTGCTGGGGGACACTGAGGGACAGGGAGGGACACTAAGGGACAGTGAGGGACACTGGGGGACAGTGAGGGACAGTGGGGGACACTGGGGGACAATGAGGGACAGTGAGGGGCACTGTAGGGTGCTGGGGGACCCCGTGGGACAGTGAGGGACAGTGGGGGACACTGAAGGACACTGAGGGACGCTGAGGGACACTGAGTGACCCTGTGGGACACTGGGGGACACTGAGGGACAGTGAGGGACCCCGTGGGGTGCTGGGGGACAATGAGGACAGTGAGGGACACTGAGAGACCCCCTGGGACACTGAGGGACCCCGTGGGACACTGAGGAACACTGAGGGACAGTGAGGGACACTGGGGGACAGTGAGGGGCACGGTGGGGTGCTGGAGGACAGTGAGGGACAGTGAGAGAGAGTGGGGGACAAGGAGGGACATTGAGGGACTCTGAAGGACAGTGAGGGACAGTGAGAGACACCGTGGGACAGTGAGGGACACTGGGGGACACTGAGGGACATTGAGGGACCCCGTGGGGTGCTGGGGGACCCCGTGGGGTGGCAGAGGACACGGCGGGACCTCGTGGGGACACCGATGGACACTGGGGAATGCAAATGGGACATTTGGGGACACTTTGGGGTGCCAGGGGACCCCTTGGGACATTGTGGGACCCCAGTGATCGCTGTGAAACGCCAAGGGACCGTGCGGGACACCGGGGGACACTTGGGGATCCCAAGGGCTGCCAGGGGGCACCGCGGGATGCCGTGGGCGGCTCTGTGACATCCGTGGGACTCCAGAGGCTGTAGCTGCCACACGAATCGGCAGCGCCCGGGGCTCCGAGAGGTGCCCGGGGGTCCCGGGAGGTGCCCGGGGCTCCTCGCGGGGCTCTCCCGCCGCGAACGCGCCGATTTTAGCCTTTTTGTCCCATGCGCCGCCCCGTCCCGCCGCGCCGCTTAGTCCCGCCCCCCTCGTGCGTTGATTGGTCAGCGCCCGGCGCTCGACGCTTCTCATTGGTCAGCAGCCCGGGGCGGGCCCGGTTTACCGGGCAGGGGGCGCGGTTGCCGTAGCGACGGCGGGAGCGGCCCCGGCCCCGGCCCGGCCGCGGCGGCGCAGCGGGACGAGCCCGGGAGCGCAGCCCCGGCGCGGCTCTGCCCGCGGCGGCTCGGTAACGGCGCGCGCGGCGGGTTGTGGGTGAGAGCGGCTCCGGGCTCGGTGACAGCGGCCGCTCGGGCCGGGCTCCCCGCCGTGCCCCGCCCGGCCCCGCCTGGGACTGCGGCCGCTGATACCGCCGATCCCGCCGGCGCGTTCGGTGTGGGTCCGCGGTGATAAAGGCGGCGGGTACGGAGCTGGCTGGAAGCCCCGGGGGTGGGGCGGGGCGGGGCCCGGGCGGGGCCCGGTTTGGCTCCCCGGGAGGCTGCCCGGTGCCCGGGGACCCCTGCCCGGTGCCCTGGGACACTTCCCGGTGCTCAAGGACCCCTGCCCGGTGCCTTGGGACACTGCCCGGTGCCCAGGGATCACTGCCCCGTGCTCAGGGACCCCTGCCCGGTGCCCAGAGACCACTGCCCGGTGCCTTGGGACACTGCCCGGTGCCCAGGGACCCCTGCCCGGTGCCCAGGGACCCCTGCCCGGTGCCCTGGGACCCCTGCCCGGTGCTCAGGGATCACTGCCCGGTCTCTTGGGACACTGTCCGGTGCCCGGGGACCGCTGTCCGGTGCCTTGGGACAGTTCCTGGTGCCCGGGGATCACTGCCCGGTCTCTTGGGACACTTCCTGGTGCTCAGGGACCCCTGCCCGGTGCCCAGGGACCCCTGCCCGGTGCCCTGGGACCCCTGCCCGGTGCTCAGGGATCACTGTCCGGTGCCTTGGGACACTTCCCGGTGCCCGGGGATCACTGCCCGGTCTCTTGGGACACTTCCTGGTGCTCAGGGACCCCTGCCCGGTGCCCAGGGACTCCTGCTCGGTGTCCCCGGGAGGCTGCTTGGTATCTTGGGTTGCTTCCCGGTTCCCCTGGATGCTGCCCGGTGTCCTGGGGCCACTCCAGCCCCTTCCCCCGGCAGCTCCCGGCCGTGCCTGGGACCCCCAGACATCCCCAGGACCCCCAAGTGCATCCAGCAGCCTCCCTGGGACCCCTCTGGCACCCCCCAGTTCATCCTCATCATCCCTGGGAACTCCAGGCACATTCCAAAACATCCCCCGGACACCCCTGGGACCACCCAGGCACCCTTGGGACCCCTGGGGATGTGATTTTACATCTCCGGCCCGGCCTCGCCCCTCACCTCACCCCCTCCCCCACCGGAGATCCCAGCTGCCCTTCCCATCCCCCCCATCACCGGTTCTGAGAACTCCCGGTGTTCCCTGAGCAGCCTCCCCGGTTCCTTTTCCCTCCCGGTGTCCCTGAGCAGCCTCCTCTGGATCCTTTTCCCTCCCCAGAGAACTCCTGGTGTCCCTAAAGTTCCTTTTCCCTCCCCAAAGAATTCCCGGTGTCCCTGAGCAGCCTCCCTGGTTCCATTTTCCATTTCCCTCCCCAGAGAACTCCTGGTGTCCCTGAGGTTCCTTTTCCTTGCCAGTGTTCCCTGATGTTCCTTTTCCCTCCCCGGTTTCATTTTTCATTTCCCTCCCCAAAGGTCTCCCGGTGTCCCTGAGGTTCCTTTTCCCTCCCGGTGTCCCTGAGGCTCCTTTTCCCTCCCCGGTTCCATTTCCCTCCCCAAAGAATTCCTGATCTTCCCTCAGGTTCCTTTTCCCACCCCAAGGAATTCCCGGTGTCCCTGAGGTTCCTTTTCCATCCTGATGTTCCCTGAGGTTCCTTTTCCCTCCAGGTGTTCCCTGATGTTCTGTTTGCCTCCCCGGTTCCATTTCCGTCCCCAAAGATCTCCCGGTGTCCCTGACATTCCATTTCCCTCCCCAAAGAATTCCCGGTGTTCCTTGAGGTTCCTTTTCCCTCCCTGGTTCCTTTTCCCTCCCAGTGTTCCCTAAAGTTCCTTTTCCCTCCCCAAAGATTTCCTGATGTCCCCGAGGTTCCATTTCCCTCCCCAAAGATTTCCCGGTGTCCCTGAGCTTCCTTTTCCCTCTCCAGTTCCTTTTCTCTCCCGGTGTCCCTGAGGTTCCTTTTCCCTCCCCAGAGAACTCCCGGTGTTCCCTGAGTGGCCTCCCCAGTTCTATTTTCCTTTTCCCTCCCCAAAGATCTCCTGGTGTCCCTGATGTTCCTTTTCCCTCCCAGTGCCCCTGAGGAGCTCCCCGGTTCCATTTCCCTCCCCAAAGATCTCCCGGTTTTCCCTGACATTCCATTTCCCTCCCCAAAGAATTCCTGGTTTTCCCTGACATTCCTTTTGCCTCCCTGGTTCCTTTTCCGTCAAAGTGTTCCCTAAAGTTCCTTTTCCCTCCCCAAAGATTTCCTGGTGTCCCTGAGGTTCCATTTCCCTCCCCAAAGACCTCCCAATGTCCCTGAAGTTCCATTTCCATCCACAAAGAATTCCCGGTTTTCCCTGACGTTCCATTTCCCTCCCCAAAGAATTCCTGGTGTTCCCTGAGGTTCCTTTTCCCTCCCTGGTTCCTTTTCCCTCCCGGTGTTCCCTGATGTTCCGTTTCCCTCCCCAGTTCCTTTTCCCTCCCCAGAGAACTCCCGGTGTCCCTGAGGTTCCTTTTCTCTCCTGGTGTTCCCTGAAGTTCCTTTTCCCTCCCTGGTTCCATTTCCCTCCTGGTGTCCCTGACATTCCATTTCCCTCCCCAAAGAATTCCCAGTTTTCCCTGACATTCCATTTCCCTCCCCAAAGAATTCCCAGTTCTCCCTGACATTCCATTTCCCTCCCCAAGGACCTCCCAATGTCCCTGACGTTCCATTTCCCTCCCCAAAGATCTCCCAGAGTTCCCTGAGGTTCCTTTTCCCTCCCGGTGTCCCTGACATTCCTTTTCCCTCCTCAAAGAGCTCCTGGTGTCCCTGAGGTTCCTTTTCCCTCCCCAAAGATTTCCTGGTGTCCCTGAGGCTCCTTTTCCCCTCCCCAAAGAATTCCCGGTGTTCCTGAGCAGCCTCCCTGGTTCCATTTTCCATTTCCCTCCCCAGAGAACTCCTGGTGTTCGCTGAGGTTCCATTTCCCTCCCCAAAGAATTCCCAGTTTTCCCTGACATTCCATTTCCCTCCCCAAAGACCTCCCAATGTCCCTGACATTCCATTTCCCTCCCCAAAGAATTCCCGGTTTTCCCTGACATTCCATTTCCCTCCCCAAAGAATTCCCAGTTTTCCCTGACATTCCATTTCCCTCCCCAAAGATCTCCCAGTGTTCCCTGAGGTTCCTTTTCCCTCCCGGTTTCCCTGACATTCTATTTCCCTCCCCAAAGATTTCCTGGTGTCCCTGAGGTTCTTTTTCCCTCCCGGTGTTCCCTGCGGTTCCTTTTCCCTCCCCAAAGAACTCTCAGTGTTTCCTGACATTCCTTTTCCCTCCCTGGTTCCTTTTCGCTCCCCAAAGAACTCCCGGTGTTCCCTGAATGGCCTCCCCAGTTCTATTTTCCTTTTCCCTCCTCAAAGAACTCCTGGTGTTCCCTGAGGTTCCTTTTCCCTCCCCAAAGAATTCCCGGTGTACCCTAAGGTTCCTTTTCCTTCCCGATGTCCCCTAAAGTTCCTTTTCCCTCCCCAAAGAATTCCTGGTGTTCCTGAGCAGCCTCCCCGGTTCCTTTTCCCTCCTGGTGTCCCTGAGGTTCCATTTCCCTCCCCAAAGATTTCCCGGTGTTCCCTGAGGTTCCTTTTCCCTCCCTGGTTCCTTTTCCCTCCCCAGAGAATTCCTGATGTCCCTGAGGTTCCGTTTCCCTCCCCAAAGATTTCCCAGTGTCCCTGATGTTCCTTTTCCCTCCCGGTGTCCCTGACATTCCATTTCCCTCCCCGTTTTCCCTGACATTCCATTTCCCTCCCCAAAGAATTCCCAGTTTTCCCTGACATTCCATTTCCCTCCCCAAAGAATTCCCAGTTTTCCCTGACATTCCATTTCCCTCCCCAAAGAATTCCCAGTTTTCCCTGACATTCCATTTCCCTCCCCAAAGAATTCCCGGTTTTCCCTGACATTCCATTTCCCTCCCCAAAGAATTCCCAGTTTTCCCTGACATTCCATTTCCCTCCCCAAAGAATTCCCAGTTTTCCCTGACATTCCATTTCCCTCCCCAAAGAATTCCCAGTTTTCCCTGACATTCCATTTCCCTCCCCAAAGAATTCCCAGTTTTCCCTGACATTCCATTTCCCTCCCCAAAGAATTCCCTGTTTTCCCTGACATTCCATTTCCCTCCCCAAAGGCCGGCCCGCCCCACCATGAATTTCGAAGGCCTCAACCCTTCCCTGGCCGAGTTCGCTCCTCCCCTGCACCCCGCGCTGGAGCCGGTGCTGGACCCTCACCTGCCCCCCAGCCTGGTGGAGCTGGACCCCGAGGGGGTGTCCCTGGAGGGGCTCCCGGTGCCCGAGTCCGTGCACCTGCTGGAGGGGATGTACAGCGAGCTGCACACGGCTGTCTCCGAGGTCGGCGTGCCCGTGGCCGCCGCTCACTTCGACCTGCACGAGGAGATGCTCTGGGTCGGCAACCATGGGGTATGTGGGGGGAGTTTGGGGGGCTCTGGGGAGGTTTGGGGAGCTCTGAGGGTTCTTTGGAGGCTCTGGGGAGGCTTTGGGATGCTCTGGGGAGGTTCGGGGAGCTCTGGGGGCTCTTTGGAACTCTTTTGAGGAGCTCTTTGGAGGCTTTGGGAAGCTCTGGGCAGGCTTTGGGAAGTTCTAGGGGCTCCTCAGAGGCTTTGGGGGGCTCTGGGAGCTCTTTGGAGGCTTTGGGATGCTCAGGAGGTTTTGGGATGCTCTAGGGAGGCTTTGGGAAGCTCTGGGGGCTCCTCAGAGGCTTTGGGGAGCTCTGGGGGCTCATTGGAGGCTTTGGGGAGCTCTCCGTGTCCCACTTCGACCTGCACGAGGAGATTCTCTGGGTCAGCAACCATGGGGTATGTGGAGAGGATTTGGGGGGCTCTGGGGAGGATTTCGAAAGCTTGGGAGGTTTTGGGGAGCTCTGGGAGCTCTTTGGAGGCTTTGGGGGGCTCTTGGAAGGTTTTGGGATGCTCTGAGGGTTCTTTGGAGGCTCTGGGGAGCTCTGGGGGTTCTTTGAGGAGCTCTGGGGGCTCTTTGGCGGTTTTGGGGAGCTCTCTGTGTCCCACTTCGACCTGCACGAGGAGATGCTCTGGGTCGGCAACCACGGGGTACGTGGGGGGAGTTTGGGGGGCTCTGGGGAGGTTTGGGGAGGCTTTGGGGAGGATTTGGAGGCTTTGAGATGCTCTGGGGGCTTTGGGGAGCTCTGGGGAGGCTTTGGGAAGCTCTGGGGGCTCCTTAGAGGATTTGGGGAGCTCTGGGAGCTCTTTGGAGGCTTTGGGATGCTCAGGAGGTTTTGGGATGCTCTGGGGAGGCTTTGGGAAGCTCTGGGAGCTCTTTGGAGGCTTTGGGGGGCTCTTGGAAGGTTTTGGGATGCTCTGGGGGCTCTTTGGAGGCTTTGGGGAGCTCTGGGGGCTCTTTGACAGTTTTGGGGAGCTCTCCGTGCCCCACTTCAACCTGCACGAGGAGATGCTCTGGGTCGGCAACCACGGGGTATGTGGGGAGAGTTTGGGGGGCTCTGGGGAAGATTTGGGAAGCTTGGGAGGTTTTGGGGAGCTCTGGGAGCTCTTTGGGGGGCTCTTGGAAGGTTTTGGGATGCTCTGGGGGCTCTTTGGAGGCTTTGGGGAGCTCTGGGGGTTCTTTGGAGGTTTTGAGGAGCTCTTTGGAGGCTTTGGGAAGTTCTTGGGAAGCTCTGGGGAGGGTGCTGGGAGCTCTCCGTGTCCCACTTCGACCTGCACGAGGAGATGCTCTGGGTCGGCAACCACGGGGTACGTGGGGGGAGTTTGGGGGGCTCTGGGGAGGTTTGGGGAGCTTCCGGGAGCTCCTGGGAGGTTTTGTGAAGCTCTAGAGGCTCTTTGGAGGCTTTGGGGAGTGCTGGGAGCTCTTTGGAGGCTTTAGAGTTATGCACTAAAGCAGTAACGATCTGGAAAATATAAAAGCTAAATCCTAAAGTTCCACCACCCTGCCATGACCTCCCACTCCATCCAACCTGGCCTCAGACGCTGCCAAGGATTGAGAATCCTCTGGGAAATCCATTCCAGCCCCTCAGCGCCCTCACAGGGAGGGATTTCTTCCCAAAATCCCATCTAACCCCGTCTGCCAAGTCCCTCTCCAGCTCTTTCAGAGCCCCTTTAGCCACTGGAGGGGACTCCAAGGTCTCCCTGGAGCCTTCTCTTCTCTTCTCTTCTCTTCTCTTCTCTTCTCTTCTCTTCTCTTCTCTTCTCTTCTCTTCTCTTCTCTTCTCTTCTCTTCTCTTCTCTTCTCTTCTCTTCTCTTCTCTTCTCTTCTCTTCTCTTCTCTTCTCTTCTCTTCTCTTCTCTTCTCTTCTCTTCTCTTCTCTTCTCTTCTCTTCTCTTCTCCTCTCCTCTCCTCTCCTCTCCTCTCCTCTCCTCTCCTCTCCTCTCCTCTCCTCTCCTCTCCTCTCCTCTCCTCTCCTCTCCTCTCCTCTCCTCTCCTCTCCTCTCCTCTCCTCTCCTCTCCTCTCCTCTCCTCTCCTCTCCTCTCCTCTCCTCTCCTCTCCTCTCCTCTCCTCTCCTCTCCTCTCCTCTCCTCTCCTCTCCTCTCCTCTCCTCTCCTCTCCTCTCCTCTCCTCTCCTCTCCTCTCTTCTTTTCTCTTCTCTTCTTTTCTCTCTTTTCTCTCTTTTCTCTCTTTTCTCTCTTTTTTCTCTTTTCTCTTTTCTCTTTTCTCTTTTCTCTTTTCTCTTTTCTCTTTTCTCTTTTCTCTTTTCCCTTCCCTTCCCTTCCTTTCCCCAGGCTGACCCACACTCATCCCATTCCATATGGGAATCCTTCCACTATCCCAGGGTGCTCCAAGCCCCATCCAGCCTGGCCCTGGACACTTCTAGGGGCAACCACAGCTTCTCTGGGAAATCCATCCCAACACCTCACCACAGTGAGGGATTTCATCCCTCTGTCCCATCTAAGTCTCCTCTTTTGGTTTAAAACCTTTCCCCCTTTATCTGTCTGTGTAAATTTTGGGGAGCGCGAACAGAACCACAGAATCACAAAATCAGAGTCACAGAATCACAGAATAACAAAATCACAGAACCACAGAATTCACAAAATCACAGACTCACAAAATCACAGAATTTCTAGGTTGGAAGAAACCTCCAGGATCATCAAGTCCAACCCAGCCCTAACCTCAACTAACCCACAGCACCCAGTGCCACATCCAGGCTTTCATAAACACATCCAGAGGTTGTGTTTAAGAAATCCAGGCAGAGCATTCCAATACTTTATCACTCTTTCTGTAAAAACCTTTTTCCCAATATCCAGCCTATATTTCCCTTGGAGCAGCTAAAGGCTGAGTCCCCAAGTTGCTGCCTGGAAAAAGAGACCTCTCACTGCTGTGGGGTCATGTTGGGATTTTTAAATTTGTTTCTGCTGCACTCAGGGAAAACTCTGAGCTTGGAGCACCCAGGAATTCCCCATCATAACCTGGGAGAGCTGGGATCCAGCAGAGGATGAAGCAAGGCCAGGCTGTGTCACCCCCACAGGGACACAGGGTTGTGACATTTGACATCCCCGTGTCCCTTTTTGCTTCCAGGGCCACGCCACCTCCTTTTTTGGGCCAACTCTGGAGCGTTACTCGTCCTTCCAGGTGAACAGCAGCGATGACATCCGCCAGATCCAGAGCCTGGAGAACGGCGTCCTCTTCCTCACCAAAACCAACCTCAAGTACCTGTCCCGGGGCGGCCTCATCATTTTTGACTACCTGTGAGTGCTGCCAGCCCTTCCCTGCTCCCTCCCGGGGCTGGGCAGCAGCCTGAGGGTGTCCTGGCTGTCCCCCAGCATGGATGAGTCCGAGGACATGCACAGCCTGCTGCTGACGGATAACAACACCCTGCTGGTGGCTGGGCTGCAGAGCCACGTGCTGGAGATCGACCTCAACACGGTCCAGGAGACACAGAAGGTGCGGCCGGGCTGGGGGCTGCTCCCTGGGGCTTTGCTCTGGGATGGGTCCCTGCTGGTCCCTGCTGGTCCCTGCTGGTCCCTGCTGGTCCCTGCTGGTGCATGCTCTTCTTCCCTGCTGGTCCTTGCTCATCCCTGCTGGTCCCTGCTGGTCCCTTCTCATCTTCACTGCTCTTCCCTGCTGTTCTCTGCTCATTCCTGCTCATCCCTGCTCTTTGTCCTTGCTCGTCCTTGCTGGTCCCTGCTCTTCTTCCTTGTCCTTCCCTGCTCTTCCTCCCTGCTCTTCCTCCCTGCTCTTCTTCCCTGCTCTTCCTTGCTCTTCCCTATTCATCCTTGCCCTTCCCTGCTCCTCCCTGCTCATCTCTGCTTCCCATCCCATCCCATCCCATCCCATCCCATCCCATCCCATCCCATCCCATCCCATCCCATCCCATCCCATCCCATCCCATCCCATCCCAGCCCTTCTTCCTTGCTTTTCTTCCCTGCTCTTCTTCTGCTTTTCCTCCCTGCTCTTTCCTGCTGTCCCTGCTCCTCATCCCTGCTCCTCATCCCTGCTCCTCATCCCTTCCCTGCCGGTCCCTGCCGGTCCCTGCTCTTCTTCCTTGCTCTTCCTCCCTGCTCCTCATCCCTGCTCTTCCCCCCAGCACACCGTGGAGGTTCCCGGCATCACCATCATGAGGCAATCCAACCGCTTCTTCTTCTGCGGGCACACCTCGGGCAAGGTAACACCTCCACAGGGGGGGGAATATCCCGGGATTTGGGCTCTTCCCAGAGCTCCAGAGGCTGGGTGGTGTCCCCTCACAGGTGTCCCTGCGTGACCCACGCACCTTCGCGGTGGAGCACGAGTTCGACGCGCACTCGGGGAGCCTGTCAGACCTGGATGCCCACGGGAACCTCCTGGTGACCTGTGGCTTCTCCAGCCGCATGAACGGCCTGGCCTGCGACCGCTTCCTCAAGGTCTACGACCTGCGCATGATGAGGGCCACCACCCCCCTGCAGGTCCACATCGACCCCTTCTTCCTGCGCTTCATCCCCACCTACACCTCCCGCCTGGCCATCATCTCACAGACAGGTGCGGGGAGCTCCGGCCTGGGTCAGCCTGTGGGGACGGTCATGGGGTCACCAGGGTCAGGGTTGGATCCTGTGGGGACAATCACGGTGTCACCAAGGTCAGGTTGGAGCCTATGTGGTTCATTCAGCCTGTGGGGACGGTCACAGTGTCACCAAGGTCAGGGCTGGAGCCTGTGGGGACAGTCACGGTGTCACCAAGGTCAGGGTTGGATCCCTTGGGGTTCAGCCTGTGGGGACGGTCACAGTGTCACCAAGGTCAGGGCTGGAGCCTGTGGGGTTCAGCCTGTGGGGATGGTCATGGGGTCACCAAGGTCAGGGTTGGAGCCTGTGGGATTCAGCCTGGAGTGGAGGAGGAGCCCGGTCACGCTGTGGGGACAGTCACGGTGTCACCAAGGTCAGGGTTGGAGCCCGTGGGATTCAGCCTGTGGGGATGGTCATGGTGTCACCAAGGTCAAGGTTGGAGCCTGTGGGGACAGTCATGGGGTCACCAAGGTCAGGGTTGGACCCTGTGTGGTTCAGCCTGTGGGGACAGTCACGGTGTCACCAAGGTCAGGGCTGGAGCCTGTGGGGACAGTCACGGTGTCACCAAGGTCAGGGTTGGATCCCTTGGGGTTCAGCCTGTGGGGACGGTCACAGTGTCACCAAGGTCAGGGCTGGAGCCTGTGGGGTTCAGCCTGTGGGGATGGTCATGGGGTCACCAAGGTCAGGGTTGGAGCCTGTGGGATTCAGCCTGGAGTGGAGGAGGAGCCCGGTCACGCTGTGGGGACAGTCACGGTGTCACCAAGGTCAGGGTTGGAGCCCGTGGGATTCAGCCTGTGGGGATGGTCATGGTGTCACCAAGGTCAAGGTTGGAGCCTGTGGGGACAGTCATGGGGTCACCAAGGTCAGGGTTGGACCCTGTGTGGTTCAGCCTGTGGGGACAGTCACGGTGTCACCAAGGTCAGGGCTGGAGCCTGTGGGGACAGTCACGGTGTCACCAAGGTCAGGGTTGGATCCCTTGGGGTTCAGCCTGTGGGGACGGTCACAGTGTCACCAAGGTCAGGGCTGGAGCCTGTGGGGTTCAGCCTGTGGGGATGGTCATGGGGTCACCAAGGTCAGGGTTGGAGCCTGTGGGATTCAGCCTGGAGTGGAGGAGGAGCCCGGTCACGCTGTGGGGACAGTCACGGTGTCACCAAGGTCAGGGTTGGAGCCCGTGGGATTCAGCCTGTGGGGATGGTCATGGTGTCACCAAGGTCAAGGTTGGAGCCTGTGGGGACAGTCATGGGGTCACCAAGGTCAGGGTTGGACCCTGTGTGGTTCAGCCTGTGGGGACAGTCACGGTGTCACCAAGGTCAGGGCTGGAGCCTGTGGGGACAGTCACGGTGTCACCAAGGTCAGGGTTGGACCCTGTGTAGTTCAACCTGTGGGGACAATCACGGTGTCCACAAGTTTAGGGCTGGACCCCATGGGGTCCCGATGTCCTCAACTTCAGGGTTGGATCCTGTGGGATTCAGCCTGTGGGGATGGTCCCAGTATCCCCAGGTTTTGGGTTGGATCCTGTGGGGTTCAGCCTGGAGCAGAGGGGGATGAGCCCAGTCACACTGTGGGGACGGTGTCACCAAGGTCAGGGTTGGAGCCTGTGGGGTTCAGCCTGGAGTGGAGGAGGATGAGCCCAGTCATGCTATGAGGGGTGTCCTGGTGTCACCAAGGTCAGGGCTGGAGCCTGTGGGGACGGTCATGGTGTCACCAAGGTCAGGGTTGGATCCTGTGGGGTTCAGCCTGGAGTAGAGGAGGATGAGCCCAGTCACGGTGCCACCAAGGTCAGGGTTGGAGCCTGTGGGGACGGTCATGGTGTCACCAAGGTCAGGGTTGGATCCTGTGGGGACAATCACGGTGTCACCAAGGTCAGGTTGGAGCCTATGTGGTTCATTCAGCCTGTGGGGACGGTCACAGTGTCACCAAGGTCAGGGCTGGAGCCTGTGGGGACAGTCACGGTGTCACCAAGGTCAGGTTGGAGCCTATGTGGTTCATTCAGCCTGTGGGGACGGTCACGGTGTCACCAAGGTCAGGGCTGGAGCCTGTGGGGTTCAGCCTGTGGGGATGGTCATGGTGTCACCAAGGTCAGGGTTGGAGCCTGTGGGGTTCATTCAGCCTGTGGGGACGGTCCCGGTGTCTCCAAGGTCAGGGTTGGAGCCTGTGGGGTTCAACCTGGAGCAGAGGAGGATGAACCCAAGTTTGGGGTTGGATCCTGTGGGATTCAGCCTGTGGGGACAGTCATGGTGTCACCAAGGTCAGGGCTGGAGCCCGTGGGGTTCAGCCTGGAGTGGAGGAGGATGAGCCTGGTCACACTGTGGGGACGGTCACGGTGTCACCAAGGTCAGGGTTGGAGCCTGTGGGATTCAGCCTGGAGTGGAGGAGGAGCCCGGTCACGCTGTGGGGACAGTCACAGTGTCACCAAGGTCAGGGTTGGAGCCTGTGGGATTCAGCCTGTGGGGATGGTCATGGTGTCACCAAGGTCAAGGTTGGAGCCTGTGGGGACAGTCATGGGTCACCAAGGTCAGGGCTGGATCCTGTGTGGTTCATTCAGCCTGTGGGGACGGTCACGGTGTCACCAAGGTCAGGGCTGGAGCCTGTGGGGACAGTCACGGTGTCACCAAGGTCAGGGTTGGACCCTGTGTAGTTCAACCTGTGGGGACAATCACGGTGTCCACAAGTTTAGGGCTGGACCCCATGGGGTCCCGATGTCCTCAACTTCAGGGTTGGATCCTGTGGGATTCAGCCTGTGGGGATGGTCCCAGTATCCCCAGGTTTTGGGTTGGATCCTGTGGGGTTCAGCCTGGAGCAGAGGGGGATGAGCCCAGTCACACTGTGGGGACGGTGTCACCAAGGTCAGGGTTGGAGCCTGTGGGTTCAGCCTGTGGGGGCGGTCATGGTGTCACCAAGGTCAGCGTTGGATCCTATGGGGTTCAACCTGGAGTGGAGGAGGATGAACTCAAGTTCAGGGTTGGATCCTGTGGGGTTCAGCCTGGAGCAGAGGAGGATGAGCCTGGTCATGCTGTGGGGATGGTCCTGGTGTCACCAAGGTCAGGGTTGGAGCCTGTGGGGTTCAGCCTGGAGCAGAGGAGGAGCCCGGTCATGCTGTGGGGATGGTCACCAAGAATGGTCACCATGAACCCAAGTTCAGGATTGGACCCTGTGGGGTTCAGCCTCTGGGGACGGTCACAGTGTCACCAAGCTCAGGGTTGGATCCTGTGGGACGGTCACAGTGTCACCAAGGTCAGGGTTGGATCCTGTGGGATTCAACCTGGAGCGGAGGAAGATGAATCCTTGTGAGTTCCTTTCAGCTCAGGATATTCCATAACTCAAGAGGTCAGGGACTGTTTGGACAACGCTTTCAAGTGTTGGGATTTGAGGACTGGGGAGATTTGGGGTTTGTTCTTTGCTGGGACTTATGAGTTCCTTTCAGCTCAGGATATTCCTAGATTGTGAGGGTCAGGGAGTGTTTGGACAATGCTCTCAGGTGTTGGGATTTGGGGATTTGAGGAACTTTTGGGGTTGTCCTGTGCAAGGACAGGAGTTGGACCTCAACCCTTGTGGGTTCCTTTCAGCTCAGGATATTCCATAATTCAAGAAGCTGGGAGTGTTTGGATCGTTGCTCTCAGGTGTTTGGATTTGGGGACTGGGGCAGTTTGGGGTTGTCCTGTGCAAGGACAGGATTTGGACTCGATGATCCTTGTGAGTTCCTTTCAGCTCAGGATATTCCATAATTCCAGAGGTCAGGGAGTGTTTGGACAACGCTCTCAAGTGTAGGGATTTGGGGACTGGGGAGATTTTGGGTTTATCCTACACAGCACAAACAGGACTCTGATCCTCACGTGTCCCTTCCCACTCAGGACTTTCCATAGTGGTTGTCCGAGCGCTGCCGCCCCGCGTCCAGCGCCGTGAGCCCTGCGTGTCACCACACCCTGACTCCCACCCTCTCCCACTTATCCCCCTTTTCCCTCCCTCCAGGCCAGTGCCAGTTCTGCGAGCCCACCGGGCTGGCCAACCCCGCCGACATCTTCCACGTCAACACCGTGGGGCCGCTCATCATGGCCTTCGACGTGTCAGCCAGCAAACAGGCGCTGGCCTTCGGCGACTCCGAGGGCTGCGTCCACCTCTGGGCCGACTCCCCGGAGGTCACCTTCAACGCCTACTCCCGGGAGACCGACTTTGCCCTGCCCTGCATGGTGGACACGCTGCCACACCTGGATTGGAACCAGGATTTGGTGCCGCTGTCGCTGATCCCGGTGCCGCTGACCAACGACGCGTTGCTGTCAGACTGGCCTGCTGCCAACTCAGCCCCGGCGCCCCGGTAATTCCTGGTGAAATAACCCAGCTCTGGCAGAGTCTTTATCTCTTTCCTGATGCTTTGGAGTGGCTGCCCAAACTAGAGGCTAGAGGAAATTAAGTGGGTGTTTATTGAAGGTTTTCACTTGGGTGCTCACAAGCCTCTGAGGTTGCAGCCGAGATGGAAAATGGTCACGAGTTTTTCATGCAGTTTTAAGTTTGATCCATTTACATATCAGGGGTTAATCCTCTAATTCTATAATATAATCCTCCAATTATAGCTCCAATTATAGTTACAGTAAATGACTCCAGGTAATGGAGTCATTTACTCCAAGTTTTCCCCCCTCAATTCACTGTTGTTCACATCTCTGGGTGCTTGAGACAGTGAGGAGTCCTTGAGTTTCACTTTTGTCTAAATGAAATGGGAGAACAGCAGCTGACAGGCCGTGGAGTTTGAGTTACACACTAAAGCACTACAGGATCTGAAAAATATAAAAGTTAAATCCTAAATCCTAAATTGTTGCCAGTGAAACACCAGATGAGTTTCCTGCAGTGAAGGTGTGACCGGGCAATTATAAATTTGGTTCATTTATATATCAGGGGTTAATCCTCCAGTTACAGCTCCAGGTAATGGAGTCATTTACTCCAAGTTTGCCCCCCTCAATTCACTGTTGTTCACATCTCTGGGTGCTTGAGACAGTGAGGAGTCCTTGAGTTTCACTTTTGTCTAAATGAAATGGGAGAACAGCAGCTGACAGGCCGTGGAGTTTGAGTTACACACTAAAGCACTACAGGATCTGAAAAATATAAAAGCTAAATCCTAAATTCTTGCCAGTGAAACACCAGATGAGTTTCCTGCAGCGAAGGTGTGACTGGGCAATTATAAATTTGTTCGTTTATATATCAGGGGTTAATCCTCCAATTACAGCTTCAGGTAATGGAGTCATTTACTCCAAGTTTGCCCCCCTCAATTCACTGTTGTTCACATCTCTGGGTGCTTGAGACAGTGAGGAGTCCTTGAGTTTCACTTTTGTCTAAATGAAATGGGAGAACAGCAGCTGACAGGCCGTGGAGTTTTAGAGTTACACACTAAAGCATGACAGGATCTGAAAAATATAAAAGCTAAATCCTAAATGCTTTCCAGTGAAACACCAGATGAGTTTCCTGCAGTCAAGGTGTGACCAGGCAGGTGTGAGGATGGTGGGACATGGTCCAACCTCCCTCTCTCCCACTCCCAATGGGATCCTGAGTGTGGAATTTCCTTTTCCCTCTTCCTACCCCCAACCCCGCTGTGCTCAGCGCTGCTGATCCCTCGTTGGGATGGAAAATGAACCTGGGGAAGGGCTGAGGAGGAGGGAACGCTCTGGAGCACCCCTGGGTGGGTGGGAGGTGCTGCTGCTCTGAGCCAGGGGCTGTTTCCAGGCGAGCCCCCCCGGTGGATCCCGAGATCCTGCGCACCATGAAGAAGGTGGGATTCATCGGCTACGCCCCAAACCCCAGGACCAAGCTCCGGAACCAGGTACCCAGGAGGGGATTTTGGGAGCTCTGCAGCTTGGGAAGGGACAGAACTCTGCATTTTGAAGGATCCCTGAGGTTTCAGGGATGGGGGACAAGAGGTGGAATCCTCTTGGGATGGTGGCAGCTTCTCCTGAGCAGAGAAGGAGATGGAGTTTTCCATCCTTCCGTGGCTCTGTGGGCAGGGAAGGTCTGAGCTGTCCTGCTGGGAGGTTCATGGCACGTCCCTCAGCCTTGGGAAAACACTGCCCTGTGCTTTCCCACTGTGACAAATCCCTGCGGGCAGGAAGGTGTGGAAACCTCGTGCAGGTCCAGGGAGGGCCCCACTCCTTTCTGGTGGATCCCTTTGCTCATTCAGGGAGGCAGGAAAATCCAGGAGTCGCTCATGGGGCTTCTCCCCACCTCAGGGGTTCAGCTGCTCACCCTTTACTCTCTCCCTGATTCTCTCTTGTGCTCACCCTTTCTCTCTCCCTGCTCCAAGATTCCTTATCGGTTAAAGGAGATGGACAACGAGTTTGACAACTTCAGCCAAGTCCCTGAATCCCCAATTGGGCGTGAGGAGGAGCCACACCTCTACAGGGTGGCCAAGAAGTACAGGAAGGTGATGGCCATGGGGGGCTGCCCTGGAGGAAAAGGCTCCATGGGGAGTTCTGGGGGTCCCAAGGTGTGGGGAGGTGTTTGTTTCACCTCTCACATCTCTGCTCAGGTCACCATCAAATACTCCAAGCTGGGATTAGAGGATTTTGACTTCAAGCATTACAACAAGACGCTGTTTGCAGGGCTGGAGCCTCACATTCCCAACGCTTACTGCAACTGCATGATCCAGGTGGGAGCTGCTCCAATCCCACCCAGACCTTCATGGGCTCCTCCCAGAGCTCCCCCTGACTGCAGGGTCTCTGCCAGGTGCTGTATTTCCTGGAGCCAGTCCGCTGCCTGGTCCAGAACCACCTGTGCCAGAAGGAATTCTGCCTGGGCTGCGAGCTGGGTTTGCTTTTCCACATGCTGGATCTATCCCGAGGTGATCCCTGCCAGGTTTGTGCTGGGCTGGAAACAGGGCAGAGGAACAGGAGTGGTGCCAGGCAGGGCTCAGAGATGGAAATTCCTGTCACTCTCAGTGCTAGAACTCATTGAAAACCAGATAAAGGAGTGACAGCAGTAAAAATAACTCTTGCTTAAATATTGCTTTTAATCAATATTTAGGTGAAAAGTGACAACAAAGCAGATCTCTTCACACTTACATCTTTATTTTTTAAACACTAAAAATTTAGTGTTTAAAAACACTTTTAGTGTGAGCTGAGTTTCACTTTTAGTGAACACTAAAAGGATTCAAAAGAGCTGCTGCATGGAACAAGAGCACACATTTAAAAATATTTTCTGGTCTCATAGAAATCCTTGTATTGTTACAGTAGTTGGAGTATTTTCCTTGGATTTGTTTTAGGATGTTTGCTGAAACTTGAGAAAATGACTGATTCTTTCAGTTTGCTAATTTTTTTCCTTTTTTTCCCTTTTTTCCCCCTTTTTTCCCCTTTTTTTCCCTTCCCCCCCCTTTTTTTTTTCCCGTTTTTTTTTTCCTTTTTTTCCCTTTTTTCCCCTTTTTTTCTCCTTTTCCCCCCTTTTTTCCCCCTTTTTTTCCCCTTTTTCCCCCCTTTATTTCATTTTTTCCTTTTTTCCCCTTTTTTCCCCTTTTTCCCTTTTTCCCTTTTTCCCCTTTTTCCCCTTTTTCCCCTTTTTCCCCTTTTCCCCCTTTTTCCCCTTTTTTCCTTTTTTTCCTTTTTTTCCCCTTTTTTCCCCTTTTTTCCCCTTTTTTTCCCCCTTTTTTCCCCTTTTTTCCCCTTTTTCCCCCCCTTTTTTCCCCCTTTTTCCCCCCCTTTTTTCCCCCTTTTTCCCCCCCTTTTTCCCCCCCTTTTTCCCCCCTTTTTCCCCCCTTTTTCCCCCCCCTTTTTTCCCCCCCTTTTTTCCCCCCCTTTTTCCCCCCTTTTTTCCCCCCCTTTTTTTCCCCCCTTTTTTTCCCCCCTTTTTTTCCCCCCTTTTTTTCCCCCCTTTTTTTCCCCCCTTTTTTCCCCCCCTTTTTTCCCCCCCTTTTTTCCCCCCTTTTTTTCCCCCCTTTTTTTCCCCCCTTTTTTCCCCCCTTCCCCTTTTTTCCCCCTTTTTTCCCCTTTTTTCCCCTTGGTGACACCCTGCTCATTCCCATCCCCAGGGAAGCAATTTCCTCCGTGCTTTCCGCACCATCCCCGAGGCTTCGGCGCTGGGTTTGATCCTGGCGGACTCGGACGAGGCCACGGGGAAGGTGAACCTGGGCAGGCTGATTCAGAGCTGGAACCGTTTCATCCTGACTCAGCTGCACCAGGAAACCCAAGAGCAGGAGGGACCCCAGGCCTACCGAGGGGCTGGCAGCAGGTGAGACCCTGGGGATGACCCAGCCAGGGAAGGGGGACAGGTCCCCAGAGACCCCACCCATCCCTTGGGGAGTTTTCTTATCACTCACACCCTGAGGGATCTGTGGGAACTGCAGCTCTCCCCATATTTGAACCCTGTGCACCCCTAAAACTTGTTTTGGTCTCCCCATATTTGAACCCTTTACACCCCTAAAACTTGTTTTGGTCTCCCTGTATTTGAACCCTGTGCACCCCCTAAAACTTGTTTTGGTCTCCCCATACTTGAACCCTGTGCACCCCTAAAACTTGTTTTGGTCTCCCCATATTTGAACCCTGTGCACCCCTAAAACTTGTTTTGGTCTCCCCATATTTGATCCCTGTGCACCCCTAAAACTTGTTTTGGTCTCCCCATATTTGAACCCTGTGCACTCCTAAAACTTGTTCTGGTCTCCCCATATTTGAACCCTGTGCACCCCTAAAACTTGTTTTGGTCTCGCTGTATTTGAACCCTGTGCACCCCTAAAACTTGTTTTGGTCTCCCTGTATTTGAACCCTGTGCACCCCTAAAACTTGATTTGGTCTCCCCATATTTGAACCCTGTGCACCCCCTAAAACTTGATTTGGTCTCCCCATATTTGAACCCTGTGCACCCCTAAAACTTGTTTTGGTCTCCCCATATTTGATCCCTGTGCACCCCTAAAACTTGTTTTGCTCTCCCTGTATTTGAACCCTGTGCACCCCTAAAACTTTTTTAGGTCTCCCCATATTTGAACCCTGTGCACCCCTAAAACTTGTTTTGGTCTCCCCATACTTGATCCCTGTGCACCCCTAAAACTTGTTTTGGTCCCCTTGTATTTGATCCCTGTGCACCCCTAAAACTTGTTTTGGTCTCGCTGTATTTGAACCCTGTGCACCCCTAAAACTTGTTTTGGTCTCCCCATACTTGAACCCTGTGCACCCCTAAAACTTGTTTTGGTCTCCCCATATTTCATCCCTGTGCACCCCTAAAACTTGTTTTGCTCTCCCTGTATTTGAACCCTGTGCACCCCCTAAAACTTGTTTTGGTCTCCCCATATTTGAACCCTGTGCACCCCCTAAAATTTGGTTTGGTCTCCCCATATTTGAACCCTGTGCACCCCTAAAACTTGTTTTGGTCTCCCTGTATTTGATCCCTGTGCACCCCCTAAAACTTGTTTTGGTCTCCCCATATTTGAACCCTGTGCACCCCTAAAACTTGTTTTGGTCTCCCTGTATTTGATCCCTGTGCACCCCCTAAAACTTGTTTTGTTCTCCCCATATTTGATCCCTGTGCACCCCCTAAAACTTGTTCTGGTCTCCCCATATTTGAACCCTGTGCACCCCTAAAACTTGTTTAGGTCTCCCTGTATTTGAACCCTGTGCACCCCTAAAACTTGTTTTGGTCTCCCCGTATTTGAACCCTGTGCACCCCTAAAACTTGTTTTGGTCTCCCCATATTTGAACCCTGTGCACCCCTAAAACTTGTTTTGTTCTCCCCATATTTGAACCCTGTGCACCCCTAAAACTTGTTTTGTTCTCCCCGTATTTGAACCCTGTGCACCCCTAAAACTTGTTTTGGTCTCCCCATATTTGAACCCTGTGCACCCCTAAAACTTGTTTTGGTCTCCCCATATTTGAACCCTTTACACCCCTAAAACTTGTTTTGGTCTCCCCATATTTGATCCCTGTGCACCCCTAAAACTTGTTTTGGTCTCCCCATATTTGAAACCTGTGCACCCCCTAAAACTTGTTTTGGTCTCCCCATATTTGAACCCTGTGCACCCCTAAAAATTGTTTTGTTCTCCCTGTATTTGAACCCTGTGCACCCCTAAAACTTATTTTGGTCTCCCCATATTTGAACCCTGTGCACCCCTAAAACTTGTTTTGGTCTCCCCATATTTGATCCCTGTGCAGCCCTAAAACTTGTTTTGGTCTCCCCATATTTGATCCCTGTGCAGCCCTAAAACTTGTTTTGGTCTCCCTGTATTTGAACCCTAAAACCCATTTTGGAGGCTTGAGGCTTTACAGAGAGCACCAGCTGAGCTTCCAGAGGGGTTTGGGACTGCTCAGATGTCTGATTCCCCGAAATCTGCTGGAGTTTAGGAGCTGACCCTGTGCAGCCTGAGCTGTGGGGATCTCTGCTGTTTTTCCAGCAGCTTTGGCTCCTCGGGGGACTCTGTGATCGGGCAGCTGTTCAGCTGTGAGATGGAGAACTGCAGCATGTGCCGCTGTGGGAAGGAGACCGTCCGTGTGTCCTCCACGCTGCTCTTCACCCTCTCCTACCCCGACAGCACCGGTACCAGCAGGGCCCAGCACCCCCAGCTGGGTGGGCTTGGTTATCCATGATTTTTCCAGCTGGAACACACCCTCAGCCAAGAGCTGCCTCAGCTCCAGGGGTGGCTTTGCATCCAGCCGAGCTTTTTGGCTTCAGAAAGACACGTTTGGGGCTTGACCTTCTGGCTGGTGGTTATGAGGAAAACCCCAGAGGTTTGGCTGAGCTCAGGCTCTGGTCAAGGTTTGTGTGCTGGGCGAGGTGACGTTATTCTCTTTTCTCCCTCCAGAAAAACCAGCCAAGGATTACGAGTTCGCCCAAATTTTGAAACGTAGCATCTGCTTGGAGCAGAACACACAAGCTTGGTGTGAGAATTGTGAGAAATACCAGCCCACGGTGAGCCCAAGAGGGGGGCACAGGCACGAGGGGCTGCAGGACATGGGTGTGACAGGGGGGGCAGCTTCTCCATGAGTCACCAGGGAACCTCCTGAGCTGATGGCAGAGATTCGGTTCCTGACCCAGCTGGCAGCCCTGGGGTATTTCCTGGGCTCTGTGAATTCCTCTGGCAGGATTCAGCAAGGAGAAACAACCCCCCAGGAGCTGCTGGAGCAGCCCTGGATGTGCCCCCAGGAATGCAGGCAGGGAGGGGATGAAGCTCTGCAGGCTGAGCTGTTGGCAGAAATCCCAAATCCTGCTCGGAGCCTCTCCAGGGCTCTCATCTCCATCTCCCCCTCTCTCTGCAGGTGCAAACACGAAACATCCGCTGCCTGCCAGACGTGCTGGTCATTAACTGTGAGGTGAACAGCTCCAAGGAGGCAGATTTCTGGAAGACACAGGCTGAGGTGGGGACACCCTCCAGGGCTGGTTGTGTCAGCACTCAGGGCTCAGCCCTGCTGAGGTTTTCACTCTGCTCTTGCTGTCTCTGACCTCTCTCCCTCCACCTGAGCCGTGCTCACAGAGGATCTGGTGCAATTGGGTCGTACTTGTGGCATGATCTGTGCCTTTGGAGTTGGAAAACACAAAATCTCCTGGCATGGCAGAGCTGAGGGGACTGCAGGAGTCACTTTGTCCTTCCCCCAGCCTCCCCCGGGAGCACCAAGGCAGTCACCTCGGGTTTCCTTGGCTTTTTCCCCGTCACCAACTTTAATATCCCTGTCTTTTCCCTGCTCCTGGCCTGGCTGTCACCCACGTGTCCCCAGGGCCTGGCTGTCACCGTGTGCTGACACTTGTGTTTCGTTGCCAGTATTCCTTTCAGAAAGCCATGATGAAGAGGGGAGGCTTTGACATCACCAAGGGAAAGGAGATCAACCTTGGAGAGTGGTAGGTGGAAATTCAGGAGGAATTTCTTCATGGAAAGAGTTTGGACTTGCCCAGGGAGGTGGTGGAGTCACCATGCCCAGAGGTGTCCAAGGAGTGACTGGATGTGGCACTCTGGTCTGGGATTAGCCAGAGCTTGGATTTGGTGGTCTTGGAAAGCTTTTCCAGCCTCAAGGATTCTGGGATTCTGTTCCTGGGATTCCATTCCAGCAGTGACACCTCCTGGGTGATTCTCTGGGCTATTTCTCATCTAAATTCTGTTAATTTGATTCTCTACCTGTCTGAGGCTGCACCACATCCCCTTTGTCCCCTACCTCGTGACCCCTTTTTGAGCCCTTCAACCTTGTGCACCTTTTCTAACTGACAAAAGCCCCAAAACCACATTGGCTGAGCACCTCTCCCAAATTCCTGCTCCAGGCAGCTCCAGCTTCCCACAGAAATTTTAGGGATCAGTTGGGTGGGATCCTGGCTTGGGTGACATCTCCCTCCAACTCAGCCTTCCATGATTCCCCGTGCAGGAAGGATCTGGGGAGCCCTGACACGGGGCATTCATATCCCTCCGTGGAGGAACTGAAGAACATTTGGATCCCTCACGCCATCAAGATGAGGTTGACCAAGAGCAAAGAGCTCGACGTGAGCAACTGGAGCGAGACCGATGAGGTAAAAGTGACAGAATCGTCGTGGGCGAAGTGACACAAGTGACACGTGGGGCTGTGGCAGCAGAGCTGCCTCACAACCACTTTCTGCTGAGAGAGATGATGAGGAGATAACTCAGGGGAGCACGGAAATGGCTGGGCTGGTGGTTTGGGGGCTTGGATGTTGTTGGTTCCTCCCGCAGCTGAGCCCAACAGATGACCCCGAGTCTGTGTACATCTACGACCTGATGGCCACCGTGGTGCACATCCTGGATTCCCGCACTGGGGGCAGCCTGGTGGGCCACATCAAGGTGGGAGAGACCTACCACCAGAGGAAGGAGGTGAGACCCTGCAGGACCCTCATGATACCAGCTCCTGGGAACCCTCCCTGAGGGGATCTGTCATTCCTGGGGCTCTCAGCCAAGTCTGGAGGGTTTGGCTGAACGTGCCAAGAGCTGCTGGGGCCCCTGATGGGGAGGGAAGGGCTGAAGAAAAGCTCTTCCCACACCCACTCAGGCTGGTTCCTCCTGGCCATGGGCACGGTGCCAGCTTGTCCTTGTACTTCCAGGTAAGGGCAGGGACGTCATCTCCTTTCCCGAGGAAAGGGCTGGTCTGGGCAGTCCTGGTTTCTGCTGGAGATGCCCAAGCCCAAGGAATTCCCAGAGTGTGTCAAGGCTCCATCCCTGCCTCTTTATCTCTTACATCTCCCTGGAGTTTTGCTCAGGAGCTGGGGCAGAGCCCGGAGCCCGTCCAGCCCAATCCTCTCACGTCCTTTGTCACCACCCAGGGCAGCAGGGATTTCCCCACGGTGTCCCAGGAAGGGCGGGGGTTCCCACATGGCACGGTCACACCCTCCTTTCCCTGGTAACTGGGCAGAGGAGTCACTGCTCTGGCCTGGGGGGCTCCCCTGAGGCTGTTCCTCTCCCCCTCAGGGAGTCACACACCAGCAGTGGTACCTCTTCAACGACTTCCTCATCGAGCCCGTGGACAAGGTGAGCGCTGAGGCGACACCGCAGCCACCCCGCTGAGCCACCCAGGCCACCCCTGACTGTCCCCTCATCCCCTGCAGTGCGAGGCCGTGCAGTTTGACATGAGCTGGAAGGTGCCAGCCATCCTCTACTATGCCCGGAGGAACCTCAACTCCAAGTACAACCTCGTCAGTGAGTGCCTGGTGTGGAAACAGCGACAGGGCCGGCGCTGCGGCAGCACCACTGAGCTCCTTCCCCTTTTCCCTCTTTGCCTGCACAGTCAAGAACCCCATCGAGGCCAGCGTGCTGCTGGCTGAGGCCTCGCTGGCACGCAAGCAACGCAAGTGCCACGCCACCTTCATCCCCCTCATGCTCAACGAGATGCCCCAGGCGGGAGACCTGGTGGGGTTGGACGCCGAGTTCGTCACGCTCAACGAGGTGTGGGGGGCGTTGGGGTTGGGGACAGGGGGGACAGGGAGCAGGGATGGCCCCTCTGGGGTTGTTGGTCACCGTGTGTCACGTTGCTGGTGGCAGGAGGAGGCGGAGCTGCGCAGTGATGGCACCAAGTCTACCATCAAGCCCAGCCAGATGTCGGTGGCCCGGATCACCTGCGTGCGTGGGCAGGGCCCCAACGAGGGTGTCCCCTTCATTGATGACTACATCTCCACCCAGGAGCAGGTAGGGAGTGCTCACCTGGCCTCATGCAGCTCCTCAGACCCCCAGGAAGGACGTGGACCTGCTGTACCAGTGACAGTGACCTCACCTGGGGTTCTACATGGTGACCTCACCTGTGTTCTACATGGTGACCTCACCTGTGTTCTCCATGGTGACCTCATCTGTGTTCTCTTTGGTGACATCACTTGGATACCTGGGTTCTCCATGATGATGTCACCTGGATACCTGGGTGTTCTCCATGGTGACTTCACTTTGGCAACCTGTGTTCTCCACAATGACCTCACCTGGGCACTTGGGTGTTCTCCGTGGTGATCTCACTTGGACACCTGGATGTTCGCCATTAACTCCTCTGTCCTCTATGGTGACCATATCTGGACACTTGGGTGTCCTCCATGGTCACCTCACTTGGACACCTGGGTGTCCTTCATGTTGACCTCACTTGGACACCTGGGTGTTCTCCATGAACTCCTCTGTCCTTTATGGTGACCATATCTGGACACCTGGGTGTTCTCCATGGTCACCTCACTTAGACACCTGGGTGTCCTTCATGTTGACCTCACTTGGACACCTGGGTGTTCTCCATGGTCACCTCACTTGGACACCTGGGTGTTCTCCATGATGACCTCACCTGGACACCTGGGTGCTCCCCATGAACTCCTCTGTCCTTTATGGTGACCATATCTGGACACCTGGGAATGCCCCATGGACACCTGGGTGCTCTCCAGGGACTCCTTTGTCCCCTTTGGTGACCTTACCTGGACTCCTGTGTCCTCATGGTGACCTCACTTGGACACCTGGGTGTTCTACGTGGTGACCTCACTCAGGTGTTCCCCGTGGACTCCTGGGTGCTCCCCATGGACTCCCGTGTCCTCTGTGGTGACCTCACCTGCACTCCCGTGTCCTCACCTGCACACCTCTGTGCCCCACGGTCACCTGGGGCTCTTGTCCTGCAACCCCAGCCCCCTCCCCATGGTGCTGACAGGGGAATTGGGGAGGGGGCCGAGCCCCTGGGCCCTGCCAGCCCCCTCCAGCCTCTCTGCTCTCCACAGGTGGTGGATTACCTGACCCAATACTCCGGGATCAAGCCGGGAGACCTGGACGCCAAAATCTCCTCCAAGCACCTGACCACGCTCAAATCCACTTACCTGAAGCTGCGTTTCCTCATCGACGTGGGCGTCAAATTCGTGGGCCACGGGCTGCAGAAGGACTTCCGTGTCATCAACCTGATGGTGACAGCCTGAGCCCCCTCCCCCGGCCACGGTGGGGGGCCGGGGTGGGGCTGGGAGGGGTCAGGTCGGCTCCGCAGCCCCCCCGGCCCGGCAGCAGCGCCCTGTTCCCTCCCCAGGTACCCAAGGACCAGGTGATCGACACCGTGTACCTGTTCCACATCCCGAGGAAGAGGATGATCTCCCTGCGCTTCCTCGCCTGGTACTTCCTGGGTCAGTGGCCGAGCTCTGGGATGCGGGAAGGGGCGGAACCCCCACCCCGCGGGTCCCCGCGCTGAGCCGGGGCTGTCCCCGCAGACCTGAAGATCCAAGGGGAGACGCACGACAGCATCGAGGACGCGAGGACGGCGCTGCAGCTCTACCGCAAATACCTGGACCTGAGCCCGCAGGGCTCGGAGCCCGAGGAGTTCCGGAAGGTGCTCAAGGGGCTCTACGAGAAGGGCCGCAAGCTGGACTGGAAGGTGCCCGAGCCCGACAGCCAGAGCAGCCCCAAGCGTAAGATGGCACCGCTGTCCCCTTCCCGTGTCCCCTCTCCCCCTGCCGTGTCCCCGTAGATGGGGTCGTGTTCCCCGCTGGCTGCTGCCCCCTCCTCCTGCCCCTTTCCCGTGTCCCCTCTCCTCTCCCTCTGTCCTCTGTCCCCTCCCAGTGTCCCCTCTCCCCGTGTCCTCTCTCCTGTCCCCTCCCCGTGTCCCCTGGCCCCCCGCGGTGTCCCCGCAGATGGGGCCGTGTTCCCCGCTGGCCGCTGCCTCCTCCTCCTGTCTCTTTCCCGTGTCCCCTCTCTGCTCGCTGTGTCCCCTCTCCCCCTTCCCCTCTCCGTGTCCCATTTCTGCCTGCTGTGTCCCCTCTCCCCCAGCACTGTATCCTCCACGTGTCCCCTCTCCCCTCTACCATGTCCCTTCTCCTCTCTCCGTGTCCCCTCCCCCCTGCCGTGTCCCCGCAGATGGGGCCGTGTTCCCCGCTGGCTGCTGCCCCCTCCTCCTGTCCCCTTCCCGTGTCCCCTCTCCCCTGGCCGTGTCCCCTCTCGTCTCCCCTGTCCCTTTCCGTGTCCCCTCTCCCCCCGCGGTGTCCCCTGTCCCTGTGTCCCCTCTCCCATGTCACCCCTCTCCCCCCGCTGTGTCCCCTCTCCCCCTGCGGTGTCCCCTCACCCCCGGCAGTGTCCCCTCTCCCTCCGGCCGTGTCCCCTCACCCTGTGTCCTTTCACCCCCGGTAGTGTCCCCTCTCCCCATGTCACTCCTCCCCTCCCCGTGTCCCCTGTCCCCGTGTCCCCTCTCACCCCTCGATGTCCCCTCTCCCCCCCGTGTCCCCTGTCCCCGTGTCCCCTGTCCCCGTGTCCCCTTTCCCCCTTGGTGTCCCGTGTCCCCATGTCCCATGCCCTCTGTCCCCGTGTCCCCTCTGACCCCGCGGTGTCCCCTGTCCCCCCGCGGTGTCCCCTGTCCCCGTGTCCCCTCTCCCCCCGCGGTGTCCCCTCTCCCCGTGTCCTCTCTGACCCCGCCGTGTCCCCGCAGACGGGGCCGTGTTCCCCCCGGTGCTGGCGCTGTGACCGGAGCCCCCTCCAGGAGCAGCAGCGCCGGGACAGGCGGACCCCGTGCGGAACTGGAACCAGCAGCGGGCCCGGGGCTGTCCCCGACCCGCCCGACCCCCGCCCCGGGCCCGGCGCCCCGGGGCTCCCCTTTCCCTGCCGGTACCGGGAAGCTCTGCCCGACCCCCGCCCCGCTCGCCCGCCGGACCGGGCGCCTTCATAAATCAGCCTCGGACCCCCGTGCGACCGTGTCCTCCTTGGCTCCGGGGGGCGGGACCGGGACCGGGGGCACGGCAGGAAGGACCGGGCTCACACCGCCGCTGGCACCGGGGACACGGCGGGACCGGGACCGGGACCGGGGGCACGGCAGGAAGGACCGGGCTCACACCGCCGCTGGCACCGGGGACACGGCGGGACCGGGACAGGGGGCACGGCAGGAGGGACCCGGGCTCACACCGCCGTTGCCACCGGGGACACAGCGGGACCGGGGACACGGCAGGAAGGACCCGGGCTCACACCGCCGTTGCCACCGGGTGGGACCGGGACTGGGACCGGGAGCACGGCACGGAGGAGCCGGACCGGGACAAGACGGGAAGGTTCCGGGTCGGGCACGGAGGAAGGAGCGGGGCTGGCACCGGGGAAACGGCAGGAATGACCGGGACCGGGGCTGGGATCGGGACCGGGGACATGGTGCACAGGAGCCGGTCCGGGGCTGGCACCGGGGACACCGCAGGAAAGACAGGGACCGGGCTCGGAATTGGACCGGGACCGGGGCACGGCAGGACAGACCCGGGCACAGACGAGGCTGGCACTGGGGGCACGGCAGGACGGACCCGGTTTTAGACCGGGGGCACGGCAGGACAGACCCGGTCCGGGGCTCAGACCGGGGGCACGGCAGGACCGACCCGGTTTCAGACCGGGGGCACGGCAGGACGGACCGGGACCGGACCGGAGGCACGGCAGGACGGACCCGGACCCGGTTTCGGTCTGGAACTCAGACCGGGGGCACGGCAGGACAGACCCGGACCCAGGCTCGGTCCAGGACTCAGACCGGGGGCACGGCAGGACAGACCCGGACCCAGGCTCGGTCCGGGACTCAGACCGGGGGCACGGCAGGACAGACCCGGACCCAGGCTCGGTCCAGGACTCAGACCGGGGGCACGGCAGGACAGACCCGGACCCAGGCTCGGTCCGGGACTCAGACGGGGGCACGGCAGGACCGACCCGGACTCGGTTTCGGACCGGTTCTGGTCCCGGGACGCGGCTGAGCCGGGGCGGGGGCGTGGTCAGACCGTTCGTGTGGGCGGGGTCAGGACAGGCCCCGCCCACCCGGGGCTGAGCGCCACGCGGCCGGGCCCTGGCAACGGCGGGGTCCTCGCCCCCCGTCCCGGGCTGCCCTCGGCGCCGCCTGCTCGCGGGACGGCCCCGCCGCCGCCCTCGGAGCCGCCTCTGCTGGTCTGACCGGTCCGACCGGCTCCGCCGCCCGGCCCCGCGTGGCCGCCGCCCGCTCCGAGCGGCCGTGCCCCGCAGCGGTGCGGGCCGGGGCGCGCGCCGGGACCGGCGGCGCCGCGGGCAGTCCCGGGGCAGCCGGTCCGTTGTGAGGGGCTGTGGGAGCGGGACGGGAGAGCGGCCGGTACGGGGGGCGCAGGGCTGGGGGGGCTCGGCCGGGCCCGGAGCTCGGGATGAGGGGCACGGCACGGAGCGGCTCGGCCGGGCCCGGGACCAAGAGGCTTCGGGGGAGGCGATGGGCTCGGTCCTGGAGGCGAGGGGCTCCACAGGGGGCTGTGAGGGGATCCCGGTGGGGAGGGGGCTCTGTAGGGGGGCCTGAGCGCTGCTCTGAAGGGAACGGGGCTCTGTAGATGCTCCGGGCTCTGCTCTGTGGAGGAGGAGGGTCTGTGGGAGTTCTGAGCTCTGCTCTGTAGTGAAGAAGTCTCTGTGGGGGTCTGGGCTCTGCCCTATAGGGGAGGGGGCTCTGAAGGGGCTCTGGGTTCTGCTCTATAGTGAGGAAATCTCTATGGGGCTCTGGGCTCTGCCCTGTAGGGGAGGAGGCTCTCTAGGGGATCTGGACTCTGGTCTATGGAGGAGGAGGCTCTGGGCTCTGCCCTATAGGAATGAGGTTCTATAGGGGCTCTGAGCTCTGCCCTATAGGGGAGGGGACTCTGTAGGGGCTCTTAACTCTGCCCTATAGAGGATGAGATTCTGTAGGGGCTCTTAACTCTGCCCTGTAGGGGAGGGGGCTCTGTAGGGGCTCTGGACCCTGATCTATGGAGGAGGAGGATCTGGGCTCTACGCTATAGGAGATGAGGTTCTATAGGGGCTCTTCTCTGTTCTATAGGGGAGGGGACTCTGTAGGGGCTCTGGATTCTGCCCTATAGGGGAGGGGGCTCTGTAGGGGTTCTGGATTCTGCCCTATAGGGGAGGGGGCTCTGTAGGGGTTCTGGATTCTGCCCTATAGGGGAGGGGGCTCTGTAGGGGCTCTGGATTCTGCCCTATAGGGGAGGGGACTCTGTAGGGGTTCTGGGCTCTGCCCTGTAGGGGAGCGGACTCTATAGGGGCTCTGAGCTCTGCCCTGTAGGGGAGGGGTCCCTGTGGGGTCCAGGGGCACTAACGGACTCAGAGCAGCCCGGGAAGGGGAACGCCGTGCTTGGAGCCCTACGGGGAGCCGGGGGTCCAGCAGGGGCCAGGCAGGGACGAGTGGGGACAGCAGAGCCACCCTCGCTGGAGCTGCCCCGTGTCCACAGGTGACAGCAGAGCCCTGAGGATGCAGGGCCGGATCCCGGGAATCTGCAGAGCCCTGAGGATGCGGGGCTGGATCCCGGCCCTGCTCGGCCTGGCCCTGGCCTTGGCATCGCTGCTGCCCACAGCCGGAGCCCGCCGGAGCCAGGACCTGCACTGCGGAGGTACGGGGGACACGGGGGACAAGGAGGGACAGTGTGGGACACAGGGGACAAGGAGGGGACACTGTGGGACACAGGGGACAAGGAGGGGACATGGGGGACCAGATGGGAGGGGACAGGATGGAGGGGAGAGGGTGGGGCAGGGGAAACAGTGGGGACTGGGGAAACAGTGGGGTCAGGGCAGGACAGGCTGGGGAAGGGGAGAAAAGGGAGGACGGGGACAGTGGGGACAGGGCAGGGCAGGCTGGGGAAGGGAGGAAAAGGGAGGACGGGGACAATGGAAACAGGATAGGACAGGGGAAAAAGACGAAATGGGGAGACAGGGCTGAACAGGGGGACAGGGACAGAGGAGACAGCAAGACAGGACAGGGTGGTGACACAGGCCAGGGTGGCACAGGCCAGAGTGGCACAGGCCAGGGTGGCACAGGCCAGAGTGGTGGCACAGGCCAGAGTGGTGGCACAGGCCAGGGTGGCACAGGACAGAGTGGTACAGGCCAGGGTGGTGGCACAGGCCAGGGTGGTGGCACAGGACAGAGTGGCACAGGCCAGGGTGGTGACACAGGCCAGGGTGGCACAAGACAGAGTGGCACAGACCAGGGTGGCACAGGACAGAGTGGCACAGGCCAGGGTGGTGGCACAGGGCTTGGGGTTGTCCACTGTGACCAGCTCACCCTGCTCAGGGACAGGCTGAGTGTCTCCTCCCGCACACCCTCCATCCCAGTCTGCCCCAGTCACACCAGTGTGGCTCTGGGCAGCCTCAGGTGTGCCAGTGCCACATCCACCGTGTCACCATGTCCCCCCACAGCCTGCCGGGCGCTGGTGGACGAGCTGGAGTGGGAGATCTCCCAGGTGGATCCCCGAAAAACCATCCAGATGGGCTCGTTCCGCATCAACCCCGACGGCAGCCAGTCGGTGGTGGAGGTGAGACCTCCCCCGGTGTCCCCAACCCCGGGGCCACTCCTGGGGCCACCACTGACCCCTCCCTGGGCCCTGCAGGTGCCCTATGCACGCTCAGAGGCTCACCTGACGGAGCTGCTGGAGCGGGTGTGCGAGAAGATGAAGGAGTACGGGGAGAAGGTGGATCCAACCACGCACCGCAAGAGTTACGTGCGCGTCATCTCCCACGACGGCACCAAGATGGACCTGGCAGGGGTCAAATTCGATGGGGATGTGACCTCCAGCCTCAAATTCGCGGTGTGTGAGGGGATGGGGAGGTCCAGGATAAAGGCAGGGAAGTGCTTCACAGCAGGGATCGCTCCTGGTGTGGGGACAGAGGGGACAGGGCAGCTCAGAGAGTCCCATGGGGCTCTGATGTGTCCTGAGGGTCCCATGGGACTCTGACAACTCCTGAGGGTCCCAGAGGTCTCACATATTTTGGAGGTCTGGTACATCCTGAGTGTCCCACAGGGCTCTGACAACTCCTGGGGGTCCCATGGGGCTCTGACAATTCTTGGGGGTCCCATGGTGCTCTGGTGTGTCCTGAGGGTCCCAGAGGGCTCACATATCCTGGAGGTCTGGTCTGGTACATCCTGAGGGTCTCATGGGGCTCTGACAGCTCCTGGGGGTCCCACAAGGCTCACATATCCTGGAGGTCTGGTACATCCTGAAGGTCCCATGGATCTCTGACAATTCCTGGGGGTCCCAGAGGTCTCACATATCCTGAAGGTCTGGTACATCCTGAGGGTCCCATGGGACTCTGACAATTCCTGGGGGTCCCAGAGGTCTCACATATCCTGAAGGTCTGGTACATCCTGAGGGTCCCATGGGACTCTGACAATTCCTGAGGGTCCCACAGGTCTCACATATTTTGGAGGTCTGGTACATTCTGAGGGTCCCACAGGGCTCTGACAATTCCTGAGGGTCCCACGGGGCTCTGATGTGTCCTGAGGGTCCCAGAGGGCTCACATATCCTGGAGGTCTGGTACATCCTGAGGGTCTCATGGGGCTCTGACAATTCCTGAGGGTCCCACAGGGCTCTGATGTGATCCAGGGGTCCCACAGGGTTGCTCTGTCCTGGGGGACTCGTGCATCCTGAGGGTCCCATGGGGCTCTGACAATTCCTGGGGGTCCCATGGGGCTCTGACAACTCCTGGGGGTCCCATGGGGCTCTGACAACTCCTGGGGGTCCCAGAGGGCTCACATATCCTGGGGGTCTGGTCTGGAACATCCTGAGGGTCCCACAGGGCTCTGACAACTCCTGGGGGTCCCATGGGGCTCTGATGTGACCCCACCTGGGATGGGATGCATCACTGTAGGACACAAAATAAGTTGACTCCACACTTCTCAGGTAGAAGACAAAATGAAGGCTTGATTTATGATTTTTTCAGCTCTTTTTTATATCATGCTGAGCTACAAAAGATAAATTATTGGTTTATAGGATTGACACCTCTCTGTATTGGTTAAGTAACAGAAACAGCAACACCTGGGAGAGAAAGAGAAACAGAAATAGCAAACAACACCTGAGAGAGAGAAAATGTTATGGGAAAAGAAATGTTATTCACTTAGAAACGTTGTGGGAAAGGAGTTATTTCCACAAAGCTGTTTGAGGAGAGAAACTGTTTAAAGGTTTCCTTTGGGAAAGCCAGCACAAGCTAAAAATTCTCTCAGAAAATCGTGCCCACATGGGTGGGTGGCACAGGGGCTCCTGTGGGCTGGCAGTGTCACCAGTGTCACCAGTGCTGTGGTGATGATTTGAGGAATGACTCTAAAACTCAAAGGCAAAACGAGTTTTAAAGTAGGAATGTATTTTATTCAGCAGCTGAACACACAGAGGATATCTCCATCACTCATGCAATTTGTTGTGTTCTCTTTTATCTTCTAAAAGTTACATGTGCATTAAGTTTCACAGTGCTCCCCATGCATATTAATTCCCCAGCTCCACTCTGTTGTTTTATCAATCTTTTGTTGTTTTATCAATTTTTTAGTCACAGTCCAAGCTAGGTGGTCAGTCTAATCTCAGTTCCATGAATTTATGGAGTCTTGCTATCTTAGTATCCTTAAGTTTTATTTGCCCCCTGTTCCAGTGGTCCCTGGTCCTTCTTATTGTCCATCCTTGCATTCTTTTGTGTTGAGTGACAGAAATAGCAAACCTGGGAGAGAGAAAATGTTATGGGAAAAGGAATGTTGTTCACTTAGAAATGTGGGAAAGTAGTTATTTCCACAAAGCTGTTTGGGCAGAGAAACTGCTGAAAAGGTGAGTGCTTTTCTTTCTCAGACAGTGAAATGCAGCAGGTTTTAAGCAAGATGCATCATCTAAATGCTCATTTCTTAATTAACACCTTTCTAATTTCCTACCCCGTGTCTCAGTGTGAGAGCATTGCTGAGGAGTACGAGGATGAGCTCATCGAGTTCCTCTCACACGAGGCTGAGAACGTCAAGGACCGGCTCTGCAGCAAGAGGACGGGTGAGCCGGGGGGCCTGGGGGGCTCTGCTGCTCCCGTGGTGCTGGGAGGGGATTCAGATATCAGATATCAAATATGAGATACCAGCCCAGAGCAGGGGCTGTCCCAGGGGGTCTCTCCTGCTGCTCTGGGGGTCTCTCCTGCTGCTCTGGGGGTCTCTCCTGCTGTTCTGGGGGTTGTGGCTGCTCCTTTGGTGGTGGGATGGGATTGAGATGGGATTGAGAGGAGATTGAGATGAGATATGAGATACCAACCCAGAGCAGGGGCTATTTCAGGGGGTCTCTCCTGCTGTTCCAGGGGTCTCTCCTGCTCTGTCAGTGCTGGCATGGGAGGAGATACTGATCCAGAGCAGGGTCTGTCCCTGTGGATCTTTGCTGCTGTCCCAGGGGATCTGTCCTGCTGTTCTGGGGGGTCTCTTCTGCTGTTCCAGAGTCTGAAGCTGCTCCATTGGTGCTGGGAGAGGAGGAGATGCCAGCCCAGAGCAGGAGCTGTCCCAGGGGGTCTCTCCTGCTGTTCCAGGGGTCGTGGCTGCTCCTTTGGTGCTGGAATGAGGATGAGGATGAGATGAGATATGAGATGCCAGCCCAAAGCAGGGGCTGTCCCAGGGTGTCTCTCCTGCTGTTCTGGGGGGTTTCTCCTGCTGTTCCAGGGGTTATGGCTGCCCTGTTGATGGTGGGATGGAATAGAGATGAGATGAGATACGAGAGATGAGATATGAGATGAATGTTCCAGGGGTTGTGGCTGCTCTGTTGGTGCTGGGATGAGATTGAGATGAGATGAGATAAGATGCCAGCCCAGAGCAGGGGCTGTCCCAGGGGGTCTCTCCTGCTGTTCCAGGGGTCGTGGCTGCTCCTTTGGTGCTGGAATGAGGATGAGGATGAGATGAGATATGAGATATGAGATGCCAGCCCAGAGCTGGGGCTGTCTCAGGGGGTCTTTCCTGCTGTTCCAGGGGGTCTCTCCTGCTGTTGTGGGGGTCTCTCGTGTTGTTCCAGGGGTCGTGGCTGCTCTGTCAGTGCTGGCATGGGAGGAGATACTGATCCAGAGCAGGGTCTGTCCCTGTGGATCTTTCCTGCAGTCCCAGGGAGTTCCTCCTGCTGTTCCAGGGGTCTCTCCTGCTGTTCTGGGGGGTCTCTCATGTTGTTTCCAGGGGTCTCTCCTGCTGTTCCAGGGGTCTCTCCTGCTGTTCCAGGGGTCGTAGCTGCTCTGTCAGTGCTGGGATGGGATTTGCTGCCAGCCCAAATCAGGGAGGAGCTGCAAGTTCTTCCCCAGATCCCAGCACCCCATCACAGCCCAGTGCTGGACTCTGCTGGCCCTGGGGTTTTTTTGGGATGCTGGGGCTGAGCCAGTGCAGCTGCTGTGCTGACTGTGTGACCTCTCCTGCTGCATCCAATGGCCCTGTCCCCATTCTGGGGCTATTTCCAGCTCACAAACACCCAGGTCAGGCCACAACATGACCTTTGGCCCACTCCAGTCCTGGACAGGGGCCCTGGACAGGGCCAGGACAGGTCCCTCTGTGCCTGGCACAGCCACCAGGGCATCCTGAGGGTCCCCAGGAGCTCCTGTGTCCCAGAGCAGGGACAGGCCAGGCTGTGGCTGTGTCCAAGCAGCTGCATTTGTCATTAAGCACGGGACAAAGGCAGGGAAATGCTGCTGGCCCCGGCTCAGGTCACAGCAGGGACTGGTCCTGGTGTGGGGACAGAGGGGACAGGACAGCTCAGAGAGTCCCACAGGGTTCTGATGTGTCCTGAGAGTCCCACAGGGCTCTGACAGCTCCTGGGGGTCCCACAGGACTCTGATGTGTCCCAAAAGTCCCACAGGGCTCTCATATTCTGGGGGTCTTGTAGGAGTCTGGTGCATCCTGAGGGTCCCACGGGGCTCTGACAGTTCCTGGGGGGTCCCACAGGGCTCTCATATCCTGGGGGTCTTGTGGGAATCTGGTACATCTTGAGGGTCCCATGGGGCTCTGACAGTTCCTGGGGGTCCCACAGGGCTCTGATGTGACCCAAGGGTCCCACAGGGCTGCTGTGTCTTGGGGGTCTGGTACATCCTGAGGGTCCCATGGGGCTCTGATGTGTCCTGAGGGTCCCACGGGGCTTTGACAACTCCTGGGGGTCCCACAGGGCTTTGATCTGTCCCAAAAGTCCCACAGAGCTCTCATATTCTGGGGGTCTTGTTGGAGTCTGGTGCATCCTGAGGGTCCCGTGGGGCTCTGACAGTTCCTGGGGGATCCCATGGGACTCTGATGTGACCCAAGGGTCCCACAGGGCTCTGACAACTCCTGGGGATCCCACAGGGCTCTGATGTGTCCTGAGGGTCCCACGGAGCTCCACCAGGGAGGGTCCCATGGGGCTTTGACAACTCCTGGGGGGTCCCACAAGGCTCTGATGTGACCCAAGGGTCCCACAAGGCTGCCGTGTCCTGGGGGTCTCGTGGGAGTGTGGTGCATCCTGAGGGTCTCACAGGGCTCTGACAACTCCTGGGGGTCCCACAAGGCTTTGATGTGACCCAGGGGTCCCACAGGGCTGCTCTGTCCTGGAGGTCTGGTGCATCCTGAGGGTCTCACAGGGCTCTGACAACTCCTGGGGGTCCCACAAGGCTTTGATGTGACCCAAGGGTCCCACAAGGCTGCCGTGTCCTGGGGGTCTCGTGGGAGTGTGGTGCATCCTGAGGGTCTCACAGGGCTCTGACAACTCCTGGGGGTCCCACAAGGCTTTGATGTGACCCAGGGGTCCCACAGGGCTGCTCTGTCCTGGGGTCTGGTGCATCCTGGGGGTCCCACAGGGCTCTGATGTGACCCAAGGGTCTCATGGGAGTCTGATGTGTCCAGGGGGTCTCGTGGGTGTCTGGTACATCCTGAGGGTCCCACAGGGCTCTGGCCATGGAAGGTCCCACAGCTCTGCCATATCCTGGGAGTCCCATGGGGCTCCAGCACATCCCAAAAATTCCATGGGGCTCCCCCACACCCTGAGAGTCCCCCAGGGCTCCCCCACACCCTGAGGGTCTCTCAGGGCTCCACCACACCTTAAGGGTCCCCCGGGGCTCCAGCACCCCTTGATTGTCCCCTGTTGTCCCCACAGACCTGTGTGACCACGCTCTCCACATCCCTCACGACGAGCTGTGACTGCGTCCAGAGCGGGGGCCGGGACAGCACCGGGACCCACCGGGGTGTCCCTGGGACCCACCGGGATGTCCCCAGGACCCACTGGGGTGTCCCCAGGACCCACTGGGGTGTCCCCAGGACAAACAGATCTGCCAGGACCTCCTGCTGCTGCCTCACCCCGTGTGGAGCTCCCGTCCTATTTATTCCCCATCCAGGACGGCCGCGGGGCTGGGGCCACGTCCTCGCTGCTGCTGGGACATTTCAGGGACATTCCTGCCCCGCTGTTGGGGGACACAGGGGGGGACACAAGGGCTCAGCCCCCCCGGGGTGGGGGTTTGGGGACCCCCCTCCCTGCTGCAGGCAATAAAGGGGCCGTGGGCCCACCTGAGGGCAGCTGTGGTCTGGTGTGTGTGTGTGGGGTGGGGGACAGCAGTGTCCCCACATGTCTCCATGTGTCCCCAGTGGCTCGAGCTCTCTCGAGGGCAGTGTTCTCCCCTCGTGGCTCTGTGTCACTCTGTGTCACCCCAAGTCACCCTGACTCTCTGGGGACACCATGGGGGACCAGCCCCTCGGTTGTGGCTGGTCACCTCATGTCACCTTGTGTCACTCTGTGTCACTCTGTGTCACCCTGACTCTGTGGGGACACCATGGGGGACCAGCCCCTCGGTTGTGGCTGGTCATCTCATGTCACCCTGTGTCACTCTGTGTCACCCTGACTCTGTGGGGACACCATGGGGGTCCAACCCCTCGGTTGTGGCTGGTCACCTCATGTCACCCTGTGTCACCTCATGTCACCTCACCACGGAGGTTCTGGCTCTCAGCTGCTGCTCTGTATCATCCCATCACCATCTGTGAGGGTTGTGGCCTCTCTGCCATGGCCTGTGTCACCCCATGTCACCCGGGCAGGGTGCAGGAGCTGCAGGGCTCTGCCCCTCCACTGGCACCCGTTACCCCGTGTCACTCCCTTGTGTCACCCGTTGCACCGGGGCCAGTAGGACAATGCCCTGGGCTCAGCGGGGACAGTGGCACCGAGCCAGGGTCGTGTCACAGCCCATCGCCTCAAGCCACTGTGGCCACATGCGGGATGACGTCATGGGCTCCGGTGAGCTCATACCGCCCCGGCCGAGCGCCTGGTGACGTCACGGGGCTGCCCCCCGCCCCCGCAGCCGAACCCCACCGGGACATCGCGGGATGACACCGGGCCGTGACGTCATGTGCTGCGGCCGGTGACGTCACGAGACGGGGCGGGCACCGCCTCACCCCACCCTGCTCCTGATCAGGCGAATGCGGCGGCCACCTATAGCTCGCGCCCCCCGCCACTTCATTAGCGTAGCCCCGCCCCGCGTCGCGCCAATTGGCCAATAGCAAACGGCTCTGCCCAGGGAGGGGGCGGGGCTATGCTAATGAACAGCGCCGCGCTCCGTCCCGCCCTCTCGTTGAGGACCCCCGGCCGCCGCCGCTCCGGCCCCGCTCCCGCCCCGGTCCCGCTCCCGGTCCCGGCCCCGCTCCCGCTCCCGGCCCCGTTCAGTCCCGGCCTGTCCCGTCCCGGTGCCGCCATGACGCTCCTCGCCGCCGGCAGCCGGGCGGCCGCGCGCCTCCGCGGGCCCAAGGTGAGCGCGCCCGGCTCGGCCTCGCCGCGCCTTAAAGGGGCGACGCCGCGGGGGGAAGGGAGAGCGGGGGGGGTCCGGTTCTTAAAGGGGCGACGCGGGGGGCGCTGCCTTAAAGGGGCCGCGCGGTGGCGGCGGAGGAGGGGGGGATGGGAATGGGGTGATGGGGATCGCTACCGGGATCGCCACCGGGATCGGGACCGCGGTGGGCGCGGGGCCGCGGCGGCAGCACGTGGTGGGAACCGGAGCCGGGCGCTCCCGCCGCGGCCTTATCAGTACCGGGGGCACCGGGAGTGGCTCGGGGGCTCCGGGCCCGGTCCGCGCTCGGGGGGCTCCGCCGCTGCCTCAGCCCGGTGTGGGGTACCCCCCCGGTGCAGCCCCCGCTGCGGGCTCCGGTCCCGCCGTTTCCCCGCTTGGGGGGTCCCGGGAGCCCCGCACCGGGCCCGTGAGCCCGCGCCCGGCGGCACCGGCGGTGGGGGGGTGAAGGCGGGACCCCCCCCATCGGCCACCGCCACCGCCCTTCCCCGGCGTCCCGGTGCCGTAGAGGACAACGGGGTCACAGCGAGGGGGACCCCCGTGCGGGCCGAGCGCCGGTACCGGGCCGGAGCGCCCCCGGTCCCTCCGGTGTGTTTGCCTTGGCCGCGGCCCCGGCGTTTCGTAACGGGCGTTGCGGTGTCTTTATCGACCGGGCGATATTTTGGGATATTCACGATGCCCCACTTGGCCCTGCTCACCCTTCACTGACCGGGGCTGAGCCGAGCCGTGATCCCGACCCTCCTCCTCCTCCTCCTCCTCTCCTCGGGGCCTGACCCCGCACCCCCAAACCGGGGAACCCCCGCACCCCGGGCACCCCCGGTGTGCCCCCGGTGTCACCGCCAACACGTGTGACCTTGAGCCGGCTGCACCTCGGTGACAACCGGGATGAGCTCGGGACCCCCAGAACGGGGGTGACACCGGGGGTGACACTGGGGGTGACACGGACCGGGGTGGGGGGGTGACGGTCCCCCCACGGCGGCGACACCGGGGCCGCCTTGACCTTGGGCTTCCCTCTGCCGCCTCCATTGTTCAGCCAGCGCTTCCCCTTCCCGGAGCCGCCTGTTGCGGGGGGACACGGCCTCGTACGGTCACACCCGCCCTTACCGGACACCCCGGGGGTTCCGGGGGGCTGCGGGGCCCCCGGGGGTGGGGATGGGGGGTTCTGTTCAGCGCGGCCCCCCCCGCGTCCTTCCGGCAGGCAATGGAAAAACCGAGTCATGTTCTGGCTCTGCCGCAGGCGCTGCCGCAGCTCCGGGCCCCGGAGAATTACCGGGTGTCCCTCCCTGTTCACGGTGTCCCCCGGTGTGTCCCGGTGTCCCCTCCCAACCCCCGGTGCCCGGCGGTGTCCCCGTCCCTGCTGGCTGCCAAGCCCGGGGTGTTCCCCGGGGTGTTCCCGGCGGGCCGGAGTCCCCGCGGTTCCCGGTTTCCCACGCGTGGGCGAAGAACAAAGTTCGGATTCCCCAGCTCAGGAAAACCGCGGCCGTGCTCGGGCTGGGCTGGGATCCAGCAAGGAGAAAGCGGCCGCGTTCTCCCGTGCCAGGTCCGGGTGTGGCTGCGAGGGCAGCGCGGGGCCGGCCCGGCTGATCCCGGCGCTGATCCCGGCTTTGATCCCGGCTTTGATCCCGGCTCTGATCCCGGCGTGGGCGAGGGAAGCGGCTCCGGGCACGGCGCCCTTGGGCCCCGGGGTCTCAGCTCGTGCCACGGGGCTGGGGGGGCTCCGGTGTGGTCCCCAAAAGAGGCTCTGCTGTGACAGGGGGGTCTCTGTGTCCCTTGTCCCACAGAATGCACCGTGTGTCCTCTTTGCTGCTCGCCACGCCAGCGCCACCACGGTAAGGGGGGGTCCTGTCACCTGTGAGCCCTGCCCTGTCACCTGTGCCCCCTGTCCTGTCACCTGTGACCTGTGCCCTGTTACCTGTGCCCCATGTCCTGTCACCTGTGAGCCCTGTCCTGTCACCCGTGTCCTGTCACCTGTGCCCCCTGTCCTGTCACCTGTGACCCCTGCCCTGTCACCTGTGCCCTGTCACCTGTGCTCTGTCACCTGTAAGCCGTGTCCTGTCACCTGTGACCTGTGTCCTGTCACCTGTGCCCCCTGTCCTGTCACCTGTGAGCCCTGCCCTGTCACCTGTGCCCCCGTCCTGTCACCTGTGACCCATGTCCTGTCACCTGTGCCCTGTCACCTGTGCCCTGTCACCTGTGACCCCTGCCCTGTCACCTGTGCCCTGCCACCTGTGACCCCTGTCCTGTCACCTGTGAGCCGTGTCCTGTCACCCGTGTCCTGTCACCTGTGCCCCCTGTCCTGTCACCTGTGACCGGTGCCCTGTGACCTGTGCCCCCTGTCCTGTCACCTGTGACCTGTCCTGTCACCTGTGCCCCGTGTCCTGTCACCTGTGCCCCGTGTCCTGTCACCTGTGACCCCTGCCTTGTCACCTGTGACCCCTGTCCTGTCACCTGGCACCTCTCTCCTGTCACCTCTTCCCTGTGGCCACCTCTGCCGAGATCCTTCTCTGAGGGGAGGCCCCTCACTTGTCACCTGTCCCCACCTCTCTTGTCACCTCTTCTCTTCTGTCACCCCATCCTGTCACTCTTTTCCATTGGGAGTTCCCTTTTCTGTCACCCCCTTTCCTGTCACCTCCTTCCTGTGGCCTCCTCTCCTGTCACCCCTCTTCAAGAGGGGGACCCTTTCCTGTCACCTCCTCTCTTGTCACCCCCTCTCCCATGACCCTCTCTTCTATCACCCCGTCCTGTCACTCTTCTCCATTGGGAGTTCCCTTTTCTGTCACCTCCTTTCCTGTCACCTCTTTCCTGTGGCCTCCTCTCCTGTCACCCCATTTTCAAGGGGGGACCCTCTCCCATCATCCCCTCTCCTGTCACCCCTTTCCTGTCCCCATCTCTCTTGTCACCCTCTCTCCCATGACCCCCTCTTCTGTCACCCTGTCCTGTCACTCTTCTCCAATGGGAGTTCCCTTTCCTGTCACCCCCTTTCCTGTCACCCCCTTTCCTGTCCCCACCTCTTGTCACCCTTTTTCCCATCACTGCTCTCCAAGGTGAGCCCCCTTTCCTGTCACCCTCTTGGTTATCACACTTTTATTTTGTCCCCATTCTCACGTCCCCAGAACCTCAAAGATGTCCTGGCCACCATGATCCCCAAGGAGCAGGCGAAGATCAAGAGCTTCCGGCAGCAGCACGGCAGCACGGCCATCGGGCAGATCACCGTGGACATGGTGAGTGTCCGGCCACCCCAGGGCCACCATGGGGCCACCACGGGGCCACCATGGTCATTGGGCAGGTCATAGTGGACATGATGAGTGTCCGGCCACACCGGGGCCACCATGGGGCCACCCTGGGGCCACCCTGGGGCCACCACGGCCATTGGGCAGATAGATCATGGGGGACATGATGAGTGTCCGGCCATGCTGGGGCCACCCCGGCCATTGGGCAGGTCAGGGTGGACATGGTGAGTGTCCAGCCATGCCAGGGCCATGTCAGAGCCACCATGGCTATCGGGCAGGTCACAGTGGACACGGTGGTGAGTGTGTGCACACCACGGCCATGCCACCGTCCCTCACCGTGTCCCCCCGGCCCCTTGCAGGTGTACGGCGGCATGAGGGGCATGAAAGGGCTGATCTACGAGACCTCCGTGCTGGATCCTGATGAGGTAGGGCCTTGTCCCAACCCACTGATCCCATCCCATCCCATCCCATTGATCCCATCCCACCCCATTGATCCCATCTCATCCCAGTGATCCTACCCCACTCCATCCCATCCCATTGATCCCATCCCACCCCATGCCATGCCATCAATCTCATCCCAACCCACCCCATCCCATCCTGTCCCATCCCACCTCATCCCATCCCACCCCACTGATCCTATCTCATCCTACCCCACCCCACCCCATCCCATTGATCCCATCCCATCGATCCCATCGATCCCATCAATCCCACTGATCCCATTGATCCCATTCCATCCCATTGATCCCATCCCACCCTATGCCATCCCATCCCATCGATCCCATCCCATCAATCCCATCCCATCGATCTCACCCTATTGATCCCATTCCACTGATCCCATCCCACTGATCCCATTGATCTCATTGATCCCATTCCACCCCACTGATCCTATCTCATCCTACCCTACCCCACCCCACTGATCCCACCCTATGCCATCCCACCCCACCCCATCCCATTGATCCCATCCTGTCCCATTGATCCCGTCCCATCTCATCCCATCCCACACCATCCCACTGATCCCACCTCATCCCATTGATCCCATCCCACTGATCCCATCCCATCCCACTGATCCCACCTCATCCCATTGATCCCATCCCATTGATCCCATTCCATCCCATTGATCCCATCCTACCCCACCCCACTGATCCCACGCCACCCCACTGATCCCACCCCACTGATCCCACTGCTCCCGGCTCCGCAGGGAATCCGTTTCCGTGGCTACAGCATTCCCGAGTGCCAGAAGAAGCTGCCCAAGGCCGCAGGGGGTGAGGAGCCGCTGCCCGAGGGGCTCTTCTGGCTGCTGGTGACCGGAGAGATCCCAACCCAGGAGCAGGTACGGCCCCAAATAAAGGGGATCGACCCCAGTAACTCCTCAGGAGCAGGTACACCCCAAATAACAGTGATGGACCCCAGTAACTCCTCAGGAGCAGGTACAGCCCCAAATAACGGTGTTTGACCCCAGGAGTTCCTCAGAAGGCACAAGAGAAATAGAAAATTCAGGGACGATTTTGGGAACAACTTTGGGATAGAAAAGGAGAATTTTAGGGAGGATTTTGGGGACAACTTTGGGACACAAAAGATTTTGGGGGCGATTCTGGGACACAAAAGGAGGATTTGGGGGACAATTTTGGGAGCACAAAGGAGAATTTTGGGGAGGATTTTGGGACAGAAAAGGAGAATTTTGGGGAGGATTTTGGGACACAAAAGGAGAATGTTGGGGAGAATTTTGGGACACAAAGGAAGATTTCGGGGACGATTCTATGACACAAAAAGGGGACAATTTTGGGAGCCCAAAGATTTCCCTTGGGGCAGGGTTAGGAAGCTGATAAATCCTCTGAGGCTCGGCAATGTCACATCTCAGCCCCGCCGTGTCCCCACAGGTGACCTGGCTGTCCCGGGAGTGGGCCAAGCGCGCGGCGCTGCCCTCGCACGTGGTGACCATGCTGGACAATTTCCCCACCAACCTGCACCCCATGTCCCAGCTGAGCGCCGCCGTCACCGCGCTCAACAGCGAGAGCAAATTCGCCCGCGCCTACGCCGAGGGCATCCACCGCGCCAAGTACTGGGAGGTACGGGGGGACACTGGGAGTGGGGTTGGGGTGCAGGGGGGAGATGCTGGTTTGGGATTGGGGTTGGAGCTGGGGTTGGTTTTGGGGCTGGGATTGGGGTAGAGGGGGGAGACGCTGGTTTTGGGGTGGAGCAGGGAGCCACGGGTTGGGGTTGAGGTTGGGATTGGAGCTGGGGCTGGTTTTGGGGCTGGGGTTGGCATTTGGGGTGCAGGGGGGAGCTGCTGGTTTTGGGGTGCAGGGGGGAGCTGCTGGTTTTGGGGTGGAGGGGGGAGCTGCTGGTTTTGGGGTGGAGGGGGGAGCTGCTGGTTTTGGGGTGCAGGGGGAGCTGCTGGTTTTGGGGTGGAGGGGGGAGCTGCTGGTTTTGGGGTGCAGGGGGGAGCTGCTGGTTTTGGGGTTGGGAGTGGGGTTGGGATTGGGGCTGGGTTTGGAGCTGGGGTTGGGGTTGGGGTTGGGACTCAGTTTGGGACTGGGGTTGAGATTTGGGGTGGAGGGGGGAGCTGCTGGTTTTGGGGTTGGGAGTGGGATTGGGGTTGGAGCTGGGGTCGGTTTTGGGGCTGGGATTGGGGCTGGGAGTAGAGTTGGGGTTGGGGTTGGGATTGAGGTTGGGGCTGGGGTTGGGGTTGGGATTGGGTTCAGGTTGGGATTTGGGGTGCAGGGGGGAGCTGCTGGTTTTGGGGCTGGGAGTGGGCTTGGGGTTTCAGCTGGGGTTGGTTTTGGGGTTGGGATTTGGGTTAGGATTTGGGCTGGGGTTGGGGCTGGGGTCGAGATTGGGATTGGGGTGGGGGTTGGGGCTGGGGTCAGGGATGGGGTTGGGATTGAGGTTGGGGTTGGGATTGAATCTGGGGCTGTGGTTGGGATTTGGGCTGGGATTGGGACTGGGATTGGGGCTGGGGTTGAGGTTGGGGTTGGGATTCGGGTTGAGGTTGGGGCTGGGTTTGGGGCTGTGGTCAGGATTTGGGGTTGGGGCTGGGGTTGGGATTGGGGCTGGGGTCAAGATTTGGGGTGCAGGAGGGAGCTGCTGGTTTTGGGGCTGGGAGTGGGGTTGGGATTGAGGCTGGGGTTGGGATTTGGGCTGGGTTTGGGATTGAGATTGGAGTTGGGATTGGGGCTGGTTTTGGGACTGGGGCTGGGGTCAGGATTTGGGGTTGGGGCTGGTTTTGGGACTGGGGCTGGGGTCAGGATTTGGGGTGCAGGGGCCCAGAGGAGCTCACTGTGACCCCGCTGGCGGCAGTTTGTGTACGAGGACGCCATGGACCTGATCGCCAAGCTGCCGTGCGTGGCCGCCAAGATCTACCGCAACCTCTACCGCGAGGGCAGCGGCATCGGCGCCATCGACCCCAACCTCGACTGGTCCCACAACTTCACCAACATGCTGGGCTACACCGACCCCCAGTTCATCGAGCTGATGCGCCTCTACCTCACCATCCACAGGTGGGAAGCTGGGACCTGCACCCGGAGGGGCTGGGAGGGGGATTGGGGCTGGGATTGGGGTCGGTTTTGGGTCTGGGGTTGGGATTAGGGCTGGGAGTGGGGTTGGGATAGGGGTTGGGGTAAGGGGTTGGGGTTGGGGTCGGTTTTGGTTGGGGTCGGGATTGGGGCTGGGAGTGGGGCTGGGAGTGGGGTTGGGGTTGGGCCTGGGATAGGGATTGGGGTTGGGGCTGAGGATGGGATTGTGATTGAGGCTGGGGTTTGGAATGGGGCTGGGTTTGGGGTTGGGAGTGGGGTTGGAGCTGGGGTCAGTTTTGGGGCTGGGAGTAGAGTTGGGGTCAGGATTGGGGCTGGAGCTAGGGTTGGGGTTGGGGTCAGTTTTGGGGCTGGGGTTGGGGTTGGAGCTGGGGTCAGTTTTGGGGCTGAGGTTGGGGCTGGAGTTGGGGTTGGGGCTGGTGTAGGGATTTGGACTGGGGTTGGGGTTGGGTTTGGGGTCGGGTTTGAGGCTGGGGTCGGTTTTGGGGCTGAGATTGTGGATGAGGATGGAATTGGGATTGAGGTTGGGGTTTGGATTGAGGCTGGGTTTGGGGCTGGGATTGGGGCTGGGAGTAGAGTTGGGGTTGGGATTGGGGCTGGGGCTGGGGCTGGGGTTGGGGTCGGGCTGGGGCTGGGGTTGGGGTCAGGACTGGGGCTGGGGTTGGAGTTGGGATTGCGGTTGGGTTAGGGATTTGGGCTGGGGTTGGCTTTGGGATTGGGGTCGGGTTTGGGACTGGGGTTGGGGTCAGGACTGGGGCTGCGGTTGGTTTTGGGGCTGAGAGTGGGGTTGGGAATAGGGTTAGGTTTGGTTTTGGGGCTGGGGTTGGGATTGGGGCTGAGGATGGGATTGTGATTGAGGTTGGGGTTTGGATTGGGGCTGCGTTTGGGGCTGGGAGTGGGGTTGGTGTTGGAGCTGGGGTTGGTTTTGGGGTTGGGATTGGGGCTGGAGTCAGGATGAGGGCTGGGGTTGGGGTTGGGGCTTGGGTTGGGGCTGGAATCAGGATTGGGGCTGGAGCTGGGTCTGGGGTTGGGATTGGGGTTGGGTTTGGGGCTGGGGTTGGGATTGGGGCTGGGAGTGGGGTCAGGATTGGGGCTGGGGTCAGGATTGGGGCTAGGAGTGAGGTTGGGATTGGGGCTGGGTTTGGGTTTGGGATTGGGGCTGGGGTTGTGGCTGGGGTTGGGGTTGTCTGTTCCAAACCCGGCTCCCCACCCTGGAGCCAGGGACCTGCCCGGGCTGCTCCGGGGATCTCACCCGGGCTGGGGCGGGGCCGAACCGGGCTGGCAACTTTGTACTCCCCTCCCTGGGAATGCTGTGGGAGGCTCGGTGGGGCTGGGGCCGTTTGTGGCTGTGCCCCGGCCCTGACCACGGTGCCCTGGCAGTGACCACGAGGGCGGGAACGTCAGTGCCCACACCAGCCACCTGGTGGGCAGCGCCCTGTCCGACCCCTACCTGGCCTTCGCCGCCGCCATGAACGGCCTGGCCGGGCCCCTGCACGGCCTGGCCAACCAGGTGGGCCCTGTGCCTGTCTGTGTGTCCCTGTCCGTGTGTCCCTGTGTGTCCCTCCTCCTGTCCGTGTGTCCCTCCTCCTGTTTGTGTGTCCCTGTGTGTCCCTCCTCCTGTCTGTGTGTCCCTGTGTGTCCCTGTCCAGTGTGTCCCTGTCCCTGTCCGTGTGTCCCTGTCTGTATGTCCCTGTCTGTGTGTCCATGTGTTCCTGTCTGTGTGTCCCTGTCCCTGTGGCCCTGTGTGTCCCTGTCTGTGTGTCTGTGTCCGTGTGTCCCTGTCCAGTTTGTCCCTGTCCCTGTCTGTGTGTCCGTGTGTGTCCCTCTGTCCCTGTCCCTCTGTCCCTGTCCCTGTGTCCCTCTGTCCCTGTGTCCATGTCCCTGTGTCCCTATCACTCTGTCCCTCTGTCCCCCTGTCCCTCTGTCCCTGTCCCTGTGTCACTCCCTGTGTCCCTGTCCCTGTGTCCATGTGTCCCCCTGTCCCTCTGTCCCTGTCCCTGTGTCCCTGTCTGTGTGTCCCTGTGTGTCCCTCCTCCTGTCCGTGTGTCCGTGTCTGTGTGTCCCTGTCCCTGTGTCCATGTGTCCCTCTGTCCCTGTGTCCGTGTCCCTGTGTCCCCCTGTCCCTGTGTCTCTCCCTGTGTCCCTCTGTCCCTGTGTCTGTGTCCATGTGTCCCTCTGTCCCTGTGTCCCTGTCCCCATGTCCCTGTGTCCCTCTGTCCCCATGTCCCTCTGTCTCCATGTCCATGTACCCATGTCCCTGTCCCTGTGTCCCTCTGTCCTTGTCTCTGTGTCCCTGTCACTCTGTCCCTCTGTCCCTGTCCCTGTCCCTGTCCCCGTCCCTGCCCTCACCAGGCTGTCCCCTCAGGAGGTGCTGCTGTGGCTCACGGACCTGCAGAAGGAGCTGGGCAAGGACGTGTCGGACGAGAAGCTGCGGGATTTCATCTGGAACACGCTCAACTCGGGCAGGGTCAGGGGCACGGGGAGCGCCTGGGGCTGGGGCTGGGGTCAGGGCTGGGGCTGGGATTGGGGCTGGGGTCAGGGTTGGGGTCAGGAGTGGGGCTGGGATTGGGGTTGGGGCTGGGGTTGGGGTCACCATTGGGGCTGGGATTTAGGTTCAGGTCAGGGTTGGGGCTGGGACTGGGATTGGGGTCAGGATTGGGGCTGGAGCTGAGGTTGGGGTTGGGGCTGGGGTCAGGATTGGGGTTGGGGTCGCCATTAGGGCTGGGATTTAGGTTCGGGTCAGGATTGGGGCTGGGGCTGGGGTTGAGGTCAGCATTGGGGTTTTGGTTGGGGCTGGGGCGGGGCCAGGAGCAGGCTCCGAGCCCCCAGAGTGGGGTTGGGACTGGGATGGGGTCAGGACTGGGGCTGTTTTTGGGGCTGGATTTGGCAGCTCTGAGCCCCCCGTCCCTGCAGGTGGTGCAGGTGGAAGTCTGGGATTGGGACTGGGGTCAGGATTGGGGCTGGGGTCAGGGCTGGGGCTGGGATTGGGATTGGGGTCAGGGTTGGGGTCAGGATTGGGGCTGGGATTGGGATTGGGGTCAGGATTAGGATTGGGGCCAGGACTGGGGCTGGGATTGGGACCGGGTTTGGCTGTTCTGGGCCCCAGGCCCAGGCTCTGAGCCCCCGTCCCTGCAGGTGGTGCAGGTGGAAGTCTGGGATTGGGGTTGGGGCTGGGGTCAGGATTGGGGCCAGGATTGGAGCTGGGGCTGGGTTTGGGGTCAGGATTGGGATTGGAGTTGGGGTTGGGTTCAGAATTGGGGCTGGGGTTGGGATCAGGATTGGGGTTGGGGCTGTGTTTGGGGTCAGGATTGGGGCTGGGGTCAGGACTGGGGTCAGGGCTGTTTTTGGGGCCGGGTTTGGCTGTCCATACCCACTGTGACCCCCGCCCCACAGGTGGTGCAGGTAGAACACTGGGGTTGGGGTCAGGGCTGTTTTTGGGGCCGGGTTTGGCTGTCCATGCCCACTGTGACCCCCACCCCACAGGTGGTGCCGGGCTATGGGCACGCCGTGCTGCGGAAGACGGACCCACGTTACACCTGCCAGCGCGAGTTCGCCCTCAAGCACCTGCCCAAGGACCCCCTGTTCAAGCTGGTGGCTCAGCTCTACAAGATCGTCCCCAACGTGCTGCTGGAGCAGGGCAAGGCCAAGAACCCCTGGCCCAACGTGGACGCCCACAGCGGGGTCCTGCTGCAGGTGAGCCCGGCGTCCTCTGTGCCTCTCCCTGGCTGTGTCCCTCTGTCCATCCTGTCTGTCCCTCCCTGTCCCTTTCCATGTCTGTGTGTCCCTTTTCATGTCTGTGTCCCTTTCCATGTCCATGTCCCTCTCCCTCTCCCTGACTGTCCCTCTCCATTAGTCTGTCCTTTTCCCTGTCCGTGTCCCTTTCCCTGGCTGTCACTCCCTCCATCCTGTCTGTCCCTTTACCTGTCTGTGTGTCCCTTTCCATGTCCATGTCCCTCTCCCTGTTAAGTCTGTCCGTGTCCCTCCCTGTCCCTTTCCCTGGCTGTATCCCTCTCTCTGTCCTCTCTGTCCCTTTCCCTGTTTGTGTGTCCCTTTCCACGTCCATGTCCCTGTCCCTCTCTCTGTCCGTCCATCTCTCTGTCCTGTCTGTCCTTTTCCCTGCCCATGTCCCTTTCCCTGGCTGTGTGTCCTTTTCACTGTCTGTGTCCCTTTCCATGTCCCTCTCCCTGTCCTGTCCGTCCCTCCTCCTGTTCATGTGTCCCTCTCTGTCTGTCCCTCTCCCTGTCAGTGTGTCCTTCTCTCTGTTCTTCCTGTGTGTCCCTGTCCCTGTGTCCCTCTCCCTGTCTTGTCTCTCTCCTGCTCCATCTGTCCCTCCACCTGTCCATGTGTCCCTCTCTCTGTCCCTGTGTCCCTCTCCTTGTCCTGTCTGTCCCTTTCCATGTCTGTGTGTCCCTTTCCATGTCCATATCCCTCTCCCTGTCCTGTCCCTCCTACTCCATCTGTCCCTCTCCCTGTCTTGTGTGTCCCTGTCCCTGTGTCCCTCTTCCTGTCCTGTCCATCTTTCCCTGTCCCATCCCTCCCTCTCCCACCTGTGTCCCTCTCCCCATCCATCCATCCATCATCCATCCATCATCCATCCCTCTCCCAGTTGCTCTTCCCCTCTCATTATCCGTTTGTCCCTCTCCCTTTTCCTGTCCCTCTCCCTGTGCCCGGGGGTGCTCCTGGCTGTCTCTGTCCCCTCTGACCCCGCTGTCCCCTCTGTCCCCTCTGTCCCCTGACCCTGCTGTCCCCTGACCCTGCTGTCCCCTGTCCCCTCTGTCCCCTCTGACCCCTCTGTCCCCGCTGTCCCTGTCCCCTCTGACCCCTCTGTCCCCTCTGTCCCTGACCCCGCTGTCCCTGTGTCCCCGCAGTACTACGGCATGAAGGAGATGAATTATTACACGGTGCTGTTCGGGGTGTCCCGAGCCTTGGGCGTCCTCTCTCAGCTCATCTGGAGCCGAGCTCTGGGATTCCCCTTGGAGAGACCCAAATCCATGAGCACCAAGGGCCTCATGCAGCTCGTGGGCTACAAATCCGGGTAAAGAAAAACAAAAAAAAACCAAGAAGGGAAGAGCAGGGGGGGACACAGAGCCCCCCCAGGGAATGCCGCGCTGCCGGGCCCGGCACTGAACCCCCCTCGGGACCCCCCCGGGCTGCTCCCCCTCCTCTCCCACCGCCTTGGGGAGGGGCAGAGGCAGCCCTGGGGGTGCTCCCCCACCTCACCTCACCCTGGTGGGGTCAGGGGGGGCTCTGGGGACCCCTCCCCACCCCAGCAGCTCTCACTGCGCACACTGGGAGCCCCCCAGGCTTCCCACACTGGGAGCCCCCCCAAGGGCTTCCCACACTGGGAGCCCCCCAGGGCTTCCCACACTGGGAGCCCCCCCAGGGCTTCCCACACTGGGAGCCCCCCCAGGCTCTCCATACTGGGAGCCCCCCAGGCTTCCCACACTGGGAGCCCCCCCAGGGCTTCCCACACTGGGAGCCCCCCCAAAGGCTCCCCACACTGGGAGCCCCCCCAGGCTCTCCATACTGGGAGCCCCCCCAGGCTCTCCATACTGGGAGCCCCCCCAAAGGCTCCCCACATTGGGAGCCCCCCCAAGGCTCCCCGAACTGCTGGGCTGGGTTGGGGGGTCCCGCTGGGGTTTTTTGGGGGGGTCTCAGCCCCTCCTGCCCCACGGCAGCCCCCCCGAGAGGGGTTCAGTGCAGCCCCGTGTCCGTGCCCCCCGCAGGGACTCGATACACTCCTCCCCGGCCGCGCCCCCCGTGTTTGTGTGACCCCCCCTTTTCCCCTTCACCCCCCCCTGCCTGAAGCCCCCGGGAGCAGCCAGAGCTGGGACCCCTCCCCACCCACCCACCCCCGGCTCCTCGCAGCTCTCGGGCACTTCTGTACAAAACAACAACGAAAAAATGCAAAATAAATGTTTTTATTAACAAACCCTCCCCTCTTCTCCTCTCCCTTCCCTGGGTTGGGGGGGTCAGGGGATGGTGCCCCCCCACCCCACCCGGGTGGGACCCTTTGGTTTGGGTCTGGGGGGGTCCCAGCATGCAGCCCCCCCCAAAAACCCCCCAAAATGAGGAGCAGGAGCCGCTGACCCTTGGAAAATTCTCTTTATTGGCCTGGCCAAGGCAGCACGGCCTGGGCAGGGTCAGGGGGGGTCAGGGAGCCCCTCACCCCCTCCCCGGGGGGGGGCAGGGTGGGGGTCCCTGCGGAGGGGGTGGGGGGGGGGGGGCGGCGGGGGGAGGGGCAGTGGGGCCGCCCCCTCCCCCACCCTGTGCGTGTGGCTCTGTGCAAAGTGTGCGACCTCTGGGGGGGGTTTGGGGGGGCTCCTCCTTCCTCTTTTTATTCCTGGGGAGGATTTGGGGGGGTCCCAGCAGCTTTTCTCCCATCCCCATCACCCCAAAAATCCCTCCCGGAGCACGGCGGGGTCCAAACACCGGAGCTGCCCCCGCTGGGGCCCTCCAGGATTGGTGGAGGAGTTGAAAAAGAAAAAAACAACCAAACAAACAAAAAAAAAGGGTTAAAAATAAAAAAAAAAAAAAAAGAAAAAGTTAAGAGACCCAACCAAAAAAAAAAACCCACCAAAAAATTCAAACTAAAAATTAAAACTTTAAAACCCCAAAATCAGCTGCAAAACCAAGGAGTCCACGCAGCTCCTGGGCACCACCGCGGGTCGGTGGAGCATGGAGGCAACAGCAGCGAAAAAAACGCACTTGAATAAATATAATTTCGAGGGGGAGAGGGAGAGGAGGAGGAGGAGGAGGAGGAGGGCTCGGCACAGTCCCCAGGGCGGGGCTGCCCGGCCCGGCCGCCCTCCCTCACGTCTGGTGCACCTCGTGGAACATCAGCTCCCGCGGGATTCGCGTCTCGGGACCGAAATTTTTGGCAGCTCGGCGTTCAAAAGCGGCCACCATCTGCTTCACCACCTCGTCAAAAAAAACTGTGGCCAGCTGGGAGTGCAGCAGCGAGCGGAACTCGAAGGAAATCTGAGCAGGAGGAGGAGGAGGATGAGTGAGGGAGGTGAGTCCCGCCCTCCTCCCTCCCTCCCTGCCCCGGGGATGGGCGCGGTTGTACCGAGAAATCCACGGTGCTGGTGCGGGGGTAGCCGGGGATGCCGGGGCTGAAGCGCCAGTTGGTCTCCAGGTGGTTGAAGAGGCGCCCGTCGGTGCAGACGGCCTGGGGAGGGTGAGAGGAGAGCTCAGGGATCAGAGCTCAAGGAATTCCGGAGGTTGGAAAATCTCCTGGGTGGAGCCCACCCAGCCTGGGATCCCCAGTGTCATGTCCTGTCCTTCCCTCGACACCTCCAGGGATGGGGAATCCAAACTTCCCTGGGCAGTTCCAGCTTTTTCCATGAGGACATTTCAACCTGAACCTCTCCTTGAATAACTTTTGAGGATGTTTTCCCTTCTCCTGCTGTTCCCTGGGAGCAGAGCCCGACCCCACCCGGCTCCGATGTCCTGTCAGGGAGTTGTGGGGTGAAAATTCCTCTCTGAGCCTCCTTTTCTCCAGGCACTTCCAAACCCTGACAGCCTTTTCTATGGAAAAATTCCTCCTGATGTCCAAATTCCTCCTGATGTCCATTCTAAACATCTCCTGGAGGAATCTGGGGGCATTTCCCTCATCCTGGTGTTCCCTGATCAGATCCCGATCCTGTTCCAACCCCGCTCTCCCCTCAGGGAGTTGTGGAGTGAAAATTCCCCTCCGATCCCCTTTTCTGCAAGCCTGACCACCTGAAATTCCCCCTGACGTCCATCCTGAGCCTCTCCTGGAGGAATTTGGGGCTGTTCCTTCTCATCTGCTGTTCCCTGGGAGCAGATCCTGACCCTGCTCTCCCCTCAGGGAGTTGTGGGGTGAAAATTCTCTTCCTGATCCCCCTTTTCTCCAAGCCTGACCACCTGAAATTCCCCGATTCTAAACATCTCCTTGCAGAATTTGAGGGAATTTCCCTCACCCTGTTGTTCCCTAGGAACAGATCCCAACCCCACTCTCTCCTCAGGGAGTCCTGGAGTGAAAATTCCCCTCCTGCTCCCCTTTTCTCCAAGCCTGACCACCTGAAATTCCCCCTGATGTCCATCCTGAGCCTCTCCTGGAGGAATCTGAGGCCATTTCTCTTATCCTGCTGTTCCTTGGGAGCAGATCCCAACTCCCCTCTCCTCAGGGAGTCCTGGAGTGAAAATTCCCTTCCTGATCCCCTTTTCACCAATCCTGACCACCTGAAATTCCCCCTGCTGTCCATTCTAAACCTCTCCTGGCGGAATTTGGGGCTGTTCCTTCTCATCCTGCTGTTCCCTGGGAGCAGATCCTGACCCTGCTCTCCCATCAGGGAATTGTGGGGTGAAAATTCCCCCAAGCCTCTTTTTCTCCAGGCACTTCCAAACCCTGACAGCCTTTTCCATGGAAAAATTCCTCCTGATGTCCATCCTGAGCCTCTCCTGGAGGAATTTGGGGCTGTTCCTTCTCACCCGCTGTTCCCTGGGAACAGATCCTGACCCTGCTCTCCCCTCAGGGAGTTGTGGGGTGAAAATTCCCCTCCAAGCCTGCTTTTCGCCCTGAGCAGTTCCAAAATCTGAGCACCTTTCCCATGGAAAAATTCCTCCTTATTGTCCAAATTCCCCCTGATGTCCATCCTGAACCTCTCCTGGAGGAATTTGAGGCCGTTCCTCTGACCCTGCTGTTCCCTGGGAGCAGATCCTGACCCTCTTATCCTCTAAGGGAATTTTGGGGTGAAAATTCCCCTCTGGATCCCATTTTCCCCAGGCTGAGCCCCTTCCCCACCTTCCCCAGGTTTTCCCCAGCCCTTCCCCACCTCCCCCAGGTTTATCCCCAGCCCTTCCCCAGCTCCCCAGGTTTGTCCCCAGCCCCCTCAGGTTTATCCCTAACCCTTCCCCAGCCCCCCCAGGTTTATCCCCAGCTCCCCCAGGTTTATCCCAGCCCCTCCCCAGCCCCCTCAGGTTTATCCCCAGCCCTTCCCCAGCCCTTCCCCACCTCCCTCAGGTTTTCCCCAACCCCCTCAGGTTTATCCCCAGCCCTTCCCCAGCCCCCCCAGGTTTATCCCCAGCCCCCCAGGTTTATCCCAGCCCTTCCCCACCTCCCTCAGGTTTATCCCCAGCCCCTCCCCACCTCTCCCAGGTTTATCCCCAACCCCTCCCCAGCCCCCTCAGGTTTATCCCCAGCCCCCCAGGTTTATCCCCAGCCCCTCCCCACCTCCCTCAGGTTTTCCCCAGCCCTTCCCCAGCTCCCCAGGTTTGTCCCCAGCCCCCTCAGGTTTATCCCCAGCTCCCCCAGGTTTATCCCCAGCCCCTCCCCACCTCCCTCAGGTTTTCCCCAACCCCCTCAGGTTTTCCCCAGCCCCCCAGGTTTATCCCCAGCCCCCCCAGGTTTATCCCCAGCCCCCTCAGGTTTATCCCCAGCCCCCCCAGGTTTATCCCCAGCCCCCCAGGTTTATCCCCAGCCCCCCCCGGTTTATCCCCAGCCCCCTGACCCCCCCCCAGCTGACCTTGACCAGGTGTGGGCGCACCAGGGTGACGATGGACGTGTACCTCTCCAGCACGGGGGGGAACCCCACCTCCAGCTGCGCCTTGAGGTGCCCCGAGCGCCGCGCCACCACCACGGAGCGCTTGCACCAGGGCACAAAGTGCTTGTAATCCTCCACGTTGGCCACCACGTCGTACATCTCCTGCATGGAGTACCTGTGGGAGCGCGACGGGGTCAGGATTGGGGATGGGGTTGGGATTTGGGTCAGGATTGGGGCTGGGGTTGGGATTTGGGTCAGGATTGGGGCTGGGGTTGGGATTGGGGTCAGGAATAAGGCTGGGATTGGAATCAGGGTTGGGGTTGGGGTTGGGCTGGGGCTGGGATTGGGGTTGGGATTGGGGCTGGGGTCAGGATTGGGGCTGGGCTGGGGTTTGGATTTGGGCTGGAGTTGGGATTGGGACTGGGGTAGGCGTCAAGATTGGGGTCAGGGTTAGGACTGAGGTTGGGACTGGGGTCAGGATTGGGGCTGGGGTTGGAGTTGGGGCTGGAATTGGGGTTGAGACTGGGGTTGGGGTTGGAGTTGGGGTCAGGGTTAGGACTGAGGTTGGGACTGAGGTCAGGATTGGGGTTGGGGTTGGGCTGGGGTTAGGATTGGGGTTGGAGTCAGGATTGGGGGCTGGGGTTGGGGTCAGGGTTAGGACTGAGGTTGGGATTGGGGCTGGGGTCAGGATTGGGGCTGGGATTAGAGTTGGAGATTGGGGTCAGGATTGGGATTGGGGCCAGAGTTGGGGTCAGGATTGGGGCTGGGAGTTGGAGATTGGGATTAGGGTCAGGATTGGGGTTGGGGTCAGGACTGGGTTTGGGGTTGGTCTGGGGTTGGGATTGGGGCTGGGTTTGGGGCTGGGATTTAGGTCAGGATTGGGATTGGGGTCAGGATTGGGGTTTGGGCTGGGGTTGGGATTGGGGCCGGGGTCAGGATTGGGGTTAGGGTTGGGCTGGGCTTGGGCTTGGGGTCAGGACTGGGATTGGGGCTGGGATTGGGGTTGAGACTGGGTCAGGATTGGGATTGGGATTGGGGTCAGGATTGGGGTTGGGCTGGGGTTGCGGTCAGGATTAGGGATAGAATTGGGATTGGGGTTGGGGCTGAAGCTGGGGTTGGGATTGCAGTCAGAATTGGGGTTGGGGTTGGAGTTGGGGCTGGGCTGGGGTTGGGATTGGGGCTGGGGTTGGGGTCAGCGTTAGCACTGAGGTTGGTACTGGGTTTGGGATTGGGGCTGAGGTCAGGATTGGGGTTAGGGTCAGGACTGGGGCTAGGATTGGGATTGGGTTGGGGTCGGGGTTGAAGTTGGGGTTGGGATTGAGGTCAGAATTGGGGTTGGGGTTGGGGTTGGGCTGGGGTTGGGATTGGGGTCAGAGTTGGGATTTGTGATTGGGAATGGGGTTGGGACTGGGGTTGGGTTTGGGGTCAGGATTGGGGGCTGAGGTTGGGGTCAGGATTGGGGCTGGGGTTGGGGCTGGGGTTGCGGCCAGGGTTGGATCTGGGACTGACCTGGGTCAGGTCAGGTTCAGCTCAGGAGCAGGGCTGGGGTTGGGATTGGGATTGGGATTGGAGCTGGGACTGGGGTTGGGGCCAGGGTCAGGACTGGGCTCAGGCCAGGGTCAGGGGCAGGGCCGGGGTCGGGGTTTGGGCCAGGACTGGATCTGGGACTGGCCCGGGTCAGGTTGGGCTGGGCTCAGGGTCAGGCTCAGGACTGGCTCAGGGTCAGGGCTGGGCTCAGGGTTGGGGTCAGGCTCAGCTCAGACCGGGCTCAGGCTCAGGTCTAGCTCAGGGTTAGGCCGGGCTTAGGCTCAGGTCTAGCTCAGGGTTAGGCCGGGCTCAGCTCAGGCTGGGCTCAGGCTCAGGTCTAGGTCAGGGCTGGGCTCAGGCTCAGGCTCAGGCCGGGCTCAGCTCAGCTCAGCTCAGGCTCAGGCTCACCCGATGATCCGGCGCTCCGAGTACTCCTTGCGTTTGTTGGTGAGGTTGAGGAAGCCGCGGCTGGGCGGGGCTCGGAGCTCGCAGCCCGCGGGGCAGGGCCGGCCCGGCCGGGGCAGCCGCAGCCCGCACGGGGCCGTGTGCCTGCGGGGACACGGGAGGCACCGGGAGGGACCGGCTGTCACCGGGGGCCGGGGAGTGCCCCGGGGGCGCCGCGGCTTTGGGGCCATTCCCAGGGAAAACGGGACCCGGAGCTTCCCAAACCCCTCCGGAGCTTTCTAAATCCCTCCGGAGCTTCCCAGATCCCACCAGGGCTTCTCAAACCCCTCCAGAGCTTCCCAAACCCCTCCGGAGCTTCCCAAACCCCTCCGGAGCTTCCCAAATCCCTCCGGAGCTTCCCAGATCCCTCCGGAGCTTCCCAGGTTCCTCCAGAGCTTCCCAGATCCCTCCAGAGCTTTCCAAACCACTCCAGAGCTTCCCAGATCCCTTTCAGAGCTTCCCAAATCCCTCCAGAGATTCCCAGATCCCTGCGGAGTTTCCCAAATCCCTCCGTAGCCTCCCAGATCACTCCAGAGCTTCTCAGATCCCTCTGGAGCTTCTCAAATCCCTCCGGAGCTTCCCAGATCCCTCCGGAGCTTCTCAAATCCCTCCGGAGCTTCCAAAATCCCTTCCAGAGCCTCACAGGTCCCTCCAGACCATCCCAAGCCCGGCCTGGGTCCCTTCCCGATGGACCCAGATCCCTTCCAGTCCTTCCCAGCATTTCTGGACTGGCCCAGACCCTTCCTGAACTTCCAGGTCCCTTCCAGACCTTCCCAATCCCCTTCCAGACCGTCCCAGGTCCCTTCTTGAACTTCCATGTCCTTTCCTGACCAGCCCAGCCTCTCTCCAGACTGGCCCATGTCCCTTTTTGAATTTCCAGGTCCCTTCCAGACTGTCCCAGGTCCCTTCCCGAACTTCCAGGTCCCTTCCAGACTGGTCCAGGTCCTTTCCTGACCAGCTCAGGCTCTTTCCAACTTGTCCAGGTCCCTCCCAGACCACTCCAGGTTCTTTCCTGACCAGCCCAGGCTCCCTCCAGAATATCCCTGTCCCTTTCCAGACCTCTCCAGGTCCCTTTCCAGACCTCTCCAGGTTCCTTTTTGAACTTCCAGGTCCCTTCTTGAACTTCCAGGTCCTTCCCAGACCTCTCCAGGTCCCTCCCTAACCAGCCCAGGCTCCCTCCAGACTGTCCCTGTCCCTTTCCAGACCTCTCCAGGTCCCTTTTTGAACTTCCAGCTCCCTTCCAGACCTTCCCAATCCCTTCCAGATCTCTCCAGGTCCTTTCCTGACCAGCCCAGACTCCCTCCAGACTGTCCCAGGTCCCTTTTTAAACTTCCAGGTCCCTTCCAGACCTTCCCAATCCCCTTCCAGACTGTCCCAGGTCCCTTTTTGAACTTCCAGATCCCTTCCAGACCTTCCCAATCCCCTTCCAGACTGGCCCTGGTCCCTTTTTGAACTTCCAGGTCCCTTCCAGACTGGTCCAGATCCATTCATGAACTTCCAGGTCCCTTCTAGATCTCTCCATGTCCCTTGCTGACCACCCCAGCCTCTTTCCAGACTTATCCAGGTCCCTTCTTGAACTTCCAGGTCCCTTCCAGACCTTCCCAATCCCCTTCCAGACCGTCCCAGGTCCCTTCTTGAACTTCCAGTTCCTTTCCTGACCAGCCCAGCCTCTCTCCAGACTGGCCCAGTCTCTTTCCAGATGTCTCCAGGTCCCTTCCTGAACTTCCAGGTCCCTTCCAGACCAGCCCAGACTGTCCCAGGTCCCTTCCCAACCAATCCAGGTCCCTCCCTGACCAGCCCAGACTGCCTCCAGACTGTCCCAGGTCCCTTCCCAACCAATCCAGGTCCCTCCCTGACCAGCCCAGGCTCCCTCCAGACTGTCCCAGGTCCCTTCTTGAACTTCCAGGTCCCTCCCTGACCAGCCCAGGCTCCCTCCAGACTGTCCCAGGTCCCTTCTTGAACTTCCAGGTCCCTTCCAGACTGGTCCAGATCCATTCCTGAACTTCCAGGTCCCTTCCAGACCTTCCCAATCCCTTCCAGATCTCTCCAGGTCCTTTCCTGACCAGCCCAGACTCCCTCTGGAGTGTCCCAGGTCGCTTTTTAAACTTCCAGGTCCCTCCCAGACCTCCCCAATCCCCTCCAGTCACTCCCGGTTCCCTTCCTGCCCAGTCCCGGCCCCTCCCGGTCCCTCCCGGGCCGGGATTCCCCCCCCGGGGGCTCTGGGCCGGTGCCCGCGGCCGGGCAGGTGCCGGTGCTGCTGCCAGCGCTGCTGTTGGCAGGAGGGAGCCCGGGAAACCCGAGCCGACCTTGGGGACACCAAATCCCGGTGGGGACGAGTCCCCGGTGCCCCCCGAGCCCCCCCGGGCTCGTCCCGTCCCTCCGGTGTCGCTGCAGAGGTGACAACACCGGGGACATCGAATCTTTCCCGGGGGAAATTGTCACCCCCGGGGTCACCGGGCAGAGGTCACAGCGGCCGGGCGGCCTCGGGGTTGTCCCCGGGCACGGTGACACCGGCGCTGATCCCCGGTGGGCTCCGGTTCCCCGCGTCGCCCCCGGGGCGGGGGTGGCACCGGCGCGGTCCCGCTGTCCCCACGCGGGGTTTGCTCCAAGGTCAGACCTCCCCAGCGAGCGTTCCCCACTCAGGGGCCTCCTACGGGAACCGGGACAGCGGCACCGCCGGGACCGGCGGGATCACCGGGATCCCCGGGACAGCGGCACCGGAACCCCCGGCCCGGCCCCGCCAGGGCTCCCCAAAGTGCCCCCGCACCGCCCCACCCCGCTGGGGCAGGCCTGGAGGAGCCCCCGCAGCACGATCGCCTCCCGGGGCCCGCCCCGGTGTCCCCGGGGCCGGTGTGACCTCCGGGCCCCGCCCGCCAGGGGGCCGCCGCCCCGCGGGGCCGCCGCCGCCGCTCACCTGCAGGGCGGGGCCGCCGCGGCCCGCAGGCGCTGCCGCGCCCCGAGCTGGAGGGCGCCGCGGAGCCGCCGGGCCGCCATCAGCGGGCCGGGACCGGGGCCGGGCCGGAACCGGGACCGGGCCGGGACGCGGCGCCGCCGCCGCCCTGACCTCTCACCCCGTGACGTCACCACGTCGCCATAGCGCCGGGGACGTCACTGGGCGGGGCCAGGGGACACCTCCCTAGCGAGGAACGACGGGAGTTGTAGTCGGAAGGTGCGCGGGGCACGATGGGAAATGTAGTCCGGGACAAGGGCTGCGGCTGCCCAGGGACCGGGATTCAACCGGGACCAACCGGGACCAACCGGGACCAACCGGGACCAGCCCGGGGTGGGCCCCGCCTCCCACGTGTGCCCTCAGGTCGGTCGGTCCGGAGAGGGACGGGGAGACCCCGGTGGCGTGTCCCGGTACCGGCCCCGCTCCGAACTGAGCAGAGGAGCCGAGAGACCGGGAATTCACCGTGACTGCGGGAATTGTATGGCCCAGTGCTGCCCGGTACCGCCCAACACACCCCAGGGCCTCCCAGTGTTTCCCAGTTCAGCCCAGTTCAGCCCTGTGGCACCCAGTGTCTCCCAGTACAGCCCAGTTCAGCCCAGTGTCTCCCAGTACAGTCCAACACACCCCAGGGCCTTCCAGTGTCTCCCAGTGTCTCCCAGTTCAGCCCAGCGCAGCTTTGGGCCTCCCAGTGTCTCCCAGTGTCTCCCAGTTCAGCCCAGCGCAGCTCTGGGCCTCCCAGTGTCTCCCAGTATTTTCCAGTGCCACCTAGTGCATCCCAGTCCAACCCAGCACAGCCCAGTCCAGTTCATCCTAGCACAACCCGGTGCCACCCAGTTCATCCCAGTCCAGCCCAGTACAACTCAGTACAACCTAGCACAACCCAGTCCAGCCCAGTACAACCCAGTCCAGCCCAGCACAGCTCCAGGAATCCCCAGTTCCCAGCCTGAGCACAATCCCCGAGCTGGGAATGCCGGCCCAGCCTCGCCCGGACCCGGGGGGAGCCTGGGGCTGCAGCTGGGCCTGTGAGCCCCCCGAGCCCCGGGACCCCCACCTGGAGCTCATGGGATCGGGGCAGTCGCTGCTCAGGGACCCCCGGGAGCACCTGGGGATGGGATTCCCACTGGAGAGACCCCACAGGGGGATGGAGGTGACACATGGGGGACCTTAAAGACCCTGTGCCACCATCCCAGAGCCCTTTGGGCCAGGGGAGCTGCTGGGCAGAGACCCCTGAGACCACCTGGGGATGGGATTCCCACTGGAGAGACCCCACAGAGGGATGGAGGTGGCAATGGGACACCCCAAGAACCCTCTCCTACCGTTCCAGAGCCCTTTGGGCCAGGGATCCCCCAGAACCAGCAGCAGCTGCCTTGGGTTGGGATTCCTCTGGAGAGACCCCACAGGGAGGGATGGAGGTGACACATGGGACACCCCAAGGACCCTTGGCCACCATTCCAGAGCCCTTTGGGCCAGGGGAGCTGCTGGGCAGAGACCCCCAAGACTACCTGGGGATGGGATTCCTTCTGCAGAGACTCCACAGAGGGGGATGGAGGTGGCAGTGGGTGACCCCAGGACTTTCTCCCACCATCCCACCACACTTTGCACCAGGAACGCCACTGTCCCGGAACCCCCTGGGACCACCTGGAAATGGGATTCCTTCTGCAGAGACCCCACAGAGGGGGATGGAGGTGACAATGGGTGACCCCCAGGACCCTCTCCCACCACCCCAGCTGTCGGGGGTCCTGGGTGTCCCTACCCAGCAACTGCCCCAGCCCAAAGGGCTCTGGAATGATGGCAGAGGGTCCTTGGGGTGTCCCATGTGTCACCTCCATCCCCCTGTGGGGTCTATCTGGTGGAAATCCCATCCCCAGGTGGTCTCAGGGGTCTCTGCCCAGCAGCTCCCCTGCCCCAAAGTGTGGTGGGCTGGTGGGAGAGGGTCCTGGGGGTCACCCATGTGTCACCTCCATCCCTGTCCCTGGGGTCTCCCTGTGGGAATCCCATCCCCAGGTGGTCCCGAGTGGTCCCTGCCCAGCCCAAAGTGTGGTGGGCTGGTGGCACAGGGTCTTTAGGGTCACCCATGTGTCACCTCCATCCCCATCCCTGGGGTCTCCCTGTGGGAATCCCATCCCCAGGTGGTCCCGAGAGGTTCCTGCCCAGCCCAAAGGGCCCTGGAATGGTGGCAGGGGGTCTTTAGGGTCACCCATGTGTCACCTCCATCCCCATCCCTGGGGTCTCTGCAGTGAGAATCCCATCCCCAGGTGGTCCCAGGAGGTCTTGGGACAGCAGCGTCCCTGCCCCAAAGTGTGGTGGGATGGTGGGAGAGGGTCTTTAGGGTCACCCATGTGTCACCTCCATCCCCATCCCTGGGGTCTCTCCAGTGGGAATCCCATCCCCAGGTGGTCCCGAGAGGTTCCTGCCCAGCCCAAAGGGCCCTGGAATGGTGGCAGGGGGTCTTTAGGGTCACCCATGTGTCACCTCCATCCCTCTCTGTGGGGTCTGTCAGGTGGGAATGCCATCCCCAGGTGGTCCCGAGTGGTCCTTGCCCAGCCCAAAGTGCTCTGGAATGGTGGCAGGGGGTCTTTAGGGTCACCCATGTGTCACCTCCACCCCTCTCTTTGGTTTCCCTGTGGGAATCCCGCCCCGAGGCAGCGCTGCCCGCTGCCCCCCGGCCCTCCCCGCCTGCAGCCCCCGTTTCCCGGAGCCGCCGGGCCGCCCCCGCTGTCGCTCCGGGGCGGTGGGCGGCGCATCCCCGGCGCTCCATCCCCGCCCCGCAGCCGCCCGAGCGGAGCCGCCGCGGCTGGACCCGATGCCGGGAGCTGGGCGCTGAGGGCGGCCCCGACATGGGGGTTCTCAGCATTACGGACCAGGTACGGCCGCCCTTCCGTCCTTCCCTTCCCTGCTCCCGCCCCGCCGCCGCTGCCGCCGCCGCCGCCGCCGCGCCGCGCCCGGGCCTCGCCGCTACGGCAGCCCGGGGATGTGCGGCCTTAGCGCGGCTCCGCCACCGGGCCCGGCCCGGCGCCGCCCCAGGCCACGGGCCCCGCTCCGCCGAGCCCTCCCCGCTGCTCCCGGGCCCTCTGCAGCACCGGGACGGGCGGGGGTCGCTGCTGGCACCCGCTCCGCCCGAGCCCGCCGGGCCCAGCGCGGCCGGGACGGCCCGGGCCGGGAACGGGAGAGCGGCGGGGATGGAACCCTCGGGAGGGACCGGGCAGGAACGGGAGAGCGGCGGGGATGGGACCCACCAGGCCAGGAACGGGAGAGACCCAGGAATGGGAGCACCTGGAACGGGAACGGGAATGGAGAGCCCCGGGGATGGGAGCCTCGGGAGGGACCACCGGGCCGGGAACGGGAGAGCCCGGGGATGGGAACGCCTGGAACGGGGAACGGGAGAGCCCGGGATGGAACCTCGGAGGACCGGCCAGGAACGGGAGAGCCCAGGGATGGAACCTCGGGAAGGACGAGCCAGGAACGGAGGCGCCGGGGGTGGGAGCGCCTGGAGCGGGAACGGGAGAGCGGCGGGGATGGAACCCTCGGGAGGGACCGGGCCAGGAACGGGAGAGCCCCGGAATGGGAGTGCCTGGAGCGGGAACGGAGAGCCCCGGGGATGGGAGTCTCGGGAGGGACTCACCGGGCCAGGAACGGGAACGGAGAGCCCCGGGGATGGGACCCACCGGGCTGGGAAGGGAGAGCGCCGGGGGTGGGGAGCGCCTGGAGCGGGAACGGGAACAGGCCCAGAGCCTCGGGAAGGACCGGCCAGGAACGGGAGAGCGGCGGGGACAGGACACCTGGATCAGGAACGGGAGAGCCCCGGGAATGGGACCCCTGAACTGGGAATGGGACCCCTGAACTGGGAATGGGAGAACCACAGGGATGGGACACCTGGACTGGGAACGGTGGAGCCCCCAGGAATGGGATCCCTGGGATCAGGAAGGATGGAGCCTGCAGGGATGGGACATCCTGGACTGGGAACGGGAGATCTGGGATCCAGGGGCTGGGACACCTGGATCAGGAAGGGGAGAAGCCCAGGAAGGAGAGCCCTGGCCCTGGGGATGGGAGAGCCCTGGGAATGGGACCCCGGGCTTGGGAACAGGAGAACTGCTGGGACAGGATACCTGGATTGAGAATGGGAGATCCCTGGGGTTGGGACACCTGGATCAGGAACGGGAGAAGCCCAGGAATGGGAGCCTGGCCCAGGATTATGAAACATCAAAGGGGAATCCTGCCCTGGGAGACCCCGGGAATGGGATCCCTGGGATCAGGAATGACAGAGCCCACAGGGATGGGACATCCTGGATCGGGAATGGGAGAACCCTGGGGCTGGGACACCTGGATTGGGAATGGGAGAGCCCCGGGAATGGGGACCCCTGGGATCAGGAATGTGAAATGTGAAAGGGAGATTCTGTCCCAGGAGAAACCCCAGGAATGGGATCCCGGGACTGGGAGCAGGAGAACCCTGGGAATGGGAGAACCTGGGAATGGGACCCCGGGATTGGGAATAATGGGGCCCGCAGGGATGGGGCATCCTGGATCAGGAATGGCAGAACTCTGGGAACGGGATCCCCAGCCCTGGAATGGGAGAATCCTGGGAATGGGAGAATCCTGGGAATGGGAGAATCCTGGGAATGGGACCCCGGGATTGGGAATGACAGGGCCCGAAGGGATGGGATATCCTGGTCCAGGAATGGGAGAATCCTGGGAATGGGACCTGCTGGATCAGGAACAGGGGAGCACCCCGGGGATGGGACCCCCTGGTCTGGGAACGGGAGAACTCAAGGGTTGGGATGCCTGGATTGGGAATGGGAGAACCCTGGGAATGGGATCCCCAGCCCTGGAATGGCAGAATCCTGGGAATGGGAGAATCCCAGGAATGGGACCCCGGGATCAGGAATGACAGAGCCTGCAAGGAGGGGACATCCTGGATCAGGAATGGGAGAACCCCAGGAATGGCAGAGCCCTGGGAATGGAATCCCTTGGTCCTGGAGCAGGAGAATCCCAGGAATGGAGGGATCCTGGGAATGGGACCCCAGGATTGGAAATGGCAGATCCCAAAGGAATGAGACATCCTGGTCTGGGGATGGGAGATCCCTGGGGTTGGACACCTGGATCAGGAGCAGGAGAATCCTGGGAATGGCAGAACCCCGGGAATGGGATCCCCTGGCCCTGGAACGGGAGAATTCTGGGAATGGGAGAATCCCTGGGTCAGGAATGATGGAGCCTGCAGGGATGGGACCCCCCTGGTTTGGGAACAGGAGATCCCTGGGGTTGGGACACCTGGATTGGGAACAAGGGAACCCCAGGAATGGAGAAATCCTGGGATGGGGAATGACCCCTGGGATTGGGAATGAATGGCCCCCGCAGCGGATGGGATATCACTGGATTGACACGTGGAGAAAATCCCATCCAAACCCAACCGCCTCCGCAATCAGAGAATGCCTGGGAAATCGCGCCTCGGCCCGAATGGGATGGAATACTGGAATGGGAATCCCCTGAGATTGGGAATGGGAGATCCGCTTGGGTTTGGGACCACCTGGAATGGAGCAGGACCCGGGAATGGCAGAACCTGCAAGTGGGCAGAATCCTGAGGAATAGCAAACCCGTGGGAGTGGCACAAACCCCGAGCGACTCAAACCATCCTTGAGGATTCAGGGATTTGGGACCTCTGGATTCAGGATTTGGGAACAATCCAGGGCGGACCCAGCCAGACCCCGGATGGGATCTCTGGCCACCACTCCTTCTGCCACCTAAAATCCACTGGATTCGGGAGTGCGGCGCCTATGGGAGGGGGTGGGTCACCCGTGGTGCGAGGGTGTCCCACTGAGCTTAGAGGATCACCGCTGTGGGTGCGGGGCCCCCACCTGAGTTGTGGGGATTACTTGGTGCCAGGGGGACCACCCGTCGTTGGTTTTGGAGTTGCTAGGTACACTGTCCCATGATGATGTTTGGGATGACGCTGTCTTTTCGGAGGGTGCCAGGGGCTCCTAAAATTGGGGACCTGCGGTTACCAGGTTTCCTGTCAGTTTTAAGGGCACAAATTGGGGTTCAGGTACGACACAGGTTTGGGAAACTCCCTGGAGTGCACAATGCCCTGGGTTGGGGACACCCACTGGGCGGTCCCATCGGGCATTGGGGGGACATCCTGTGTGCAGGAACCCCTTCGGTTTGGGATTGCAGAGGTCACCTGATATGGGATGCTTGGGGGTGCAAGGGTCCCCATCATTTTAAGGGCACATTTGGAGTCAGGATGTCACTGTGAGTTTAGGGTGCTCGCGCTCCAGATGCTTCGCGGTTTTGGGGTACCCTGGGGGCTAGGAGCCTGGAGGTTGATTGCAGAGGTGTCCCTGTTATTTTGGAAATGCTGGGGTTCGGGTGTCCCTGTCAGGTTCTTGGACACTCGCTGGGTGCAGGCTGTCCTGCATTTGAAAGCGGCACATGGGTCAGGGTGTTCCACTGATGTCTGGTACCACGGTGCAGGGGCCCGTGGGAGGGTCAGAGTCCTGTAAGTGGTTCGGGAGCTTATTGGTCAGGGTGTCCAGAACCGGGTTTGGGACAACTCCTGGGGTGCAGAGTGTCCCTAAATAATGTTTGGAGAGTGCATTGGAGTAGGGATGTGAGAGATGTTTAAAGGGACACTTGGTTCAGGATCCCCCATTGGGTGAGGGACCAACATGGGGTCAGGTGGTCCCAATCGGGTTGGGACAATTGGGTGCAGGTCACACAAGGTTGTGACACATTGGGGTCAGGGCGTGCCATCAGTTGGGACACATTGGTACAGGGCGTCCCATCAGTTTTGGGACACATGGGAGGGTGCCATTAGCACTGGGCCGCTGGTTCCGAGGGTACCCTGTTATGTTAGGGACCTTTTATATGAGGCC
>JAJEOU010001810.1:0-38031 GCA_021534815.1 Acrocephalus arundinaceus | reverse complement strand
TTCCCATCAGCTGGGAATTTCCTGTGCCACTGCAGAAGTTGTTGCTCAGAGCCAGGGCTTCCTGGCAGCCACCCCCAAACTGCCTTTACAATTTCCTTTGCTTCACCTTGGTTTCTTCACAATTCCCTGGTCTACATTTCTTCTTCTTTCCCACCCTTTTTTCCTCCCATGCAAGACATGACACCAGATCCTGCTCTGTCCCAATGCTCTGCAGGGTTCCACAAGGCTCTGCAGTGTCACAGGGGCCTCTTGGTTCCATCAGGCCTCAGAGGGCCACCATGAATTCCTTGGTGCTGCAGTGTCACCATGGAGCCCTGGTCACACAAATCCTGCAGTGTCACCAGGGACCCTTGGTTCCATGGGGCAGCCCACCAGGGTCACAATTGTCCCTCAGTTCCAAGAGTCCTTGCAATGGAACAATGGCCCCTGGATTCCATTGGGCCCCAGGCTCTCCCAAGGTTCTCCTTGGTTCCGCAGTGGCACAACGGCCTCTTGGTTCAACAAGGCCCCACAGGGTCACCGTGGCCTCTGTGGTTCCACCAGGCCCCAGAGTGTCACCATGGACTCCTTGCTTCCATTCAGCCCCTCAGTGTCACAATGGCCCCTTGACTCTATGGTGCCATGTCGTACACAGTGTCACTCTGGTCCTCTCAGTGCCACCAGGCCCTGCAGTGTCGCAATGGCCCCTTGCTTCCCCAGGGCCCTGCAGTCTGATTCTCATCAGAGAATCCACCAGGCTGGAAAAGACCTTGGAGGGCAGAAAGTCCAACAGTGACCAAACACCGCCTTGTCACCCAGACCATGGCACTAAATGCTACATCTAGGCTTTCCTTCAACACTTCCTGGGATGGTCACTCACCGACCTCCCCGGGCAGCCCATTCCAAATCCCAATCACGTTTTCTTTGAAGAATATTTTCTAATGTCCAGGCTAAACCTTCTGTTTTGCATTTTAAGGCTGTGGCCCCTTGTCCTGTCACTGTTCGCTGGGAAAAGAGCCTGACCCCCACCTGGCTCCACCCTCCTGTCAGGGAGTTATAGAGAGTGATGAGGTCTCCCCTGAGCCTCCTCTTCTCCAGGATAAAAAAACCCCAGCTTCCTCAGACACTCCTCACAGGACTTGTGTTCCAGACCCCTCACCAGCCTTGTTGCCCTTCTATGGACACATTTCAGCCCCTCCATGTCCTTCCTAAATTGGAAGGTCTAGAACTGGACACAGCACTCGAGGTGCTGCCCATGCAGTGCCGAGTACAGGGAAGAATCACTGCCCTGCTCCTGCTGGCCACACTGTTCCTGATCTATAGGAGTGCCAGGAGCTGACAAAGGTAAAGGTGGTTTGATACAGGCCTGAGAACAAGGTCTGATTGATTGTCAGCCATGAAGGGTCTTTATTTTCATATCTAGTCTGTCTGCATTAGAAGGTGCTGGGGGTCAATATCAAACTGGACATTGCTGATAGCAATCTCTAAACATGAAATAAAACTCAATGGGACAAAACACTTCTCTCTGCATTGTATTCAAATATATTTTTTCATTACAAATACAGTTCTGAAATCTGTCTAATTGACCACAGAAGAATTGAAAACTGAATTTTTTCCCAGGGGCTTTTCTTGTTCAGGTGTTTTTAAACGTATGTTTATGAGCTTTTCTCAATGAATTCCTGAAATCAACAGCAAAAGAAGGAAGAGGCCTCTGTAGTAGTAAAACTCATCAGCAAACTTCAAGGGGCTGAGGATCCATCCTCATCAGAACAGCAATGAACAGAAATGGGCACAGCTTTCTGGCTGCCCCACCTTTGGCATGGGCCCTGGGCTTGCAGCAGGAGCAGCTCTGGAGGGCCTCAAGGCTGCGGCTGTTGTGGCTGCCCTGGGCAGATGGGATGGCAGCAGGGGCTGCAGAGCTCTCAGCACCTCAGCCACAGGCGAGCAGGGCACACAGGGAGCCTCCTTTTCCCTTGGCCCAGCACCTTCCCCATGCCTGGGGCTGAGTCCTGTCTGAGCTGCAGCTGCTGCTGTGCCCTTGCCAGGGGCTGAGGCCATGGGGCCCCTGCCCAGAGCAGCCTGGCCTGAGCAGAGCTGTGGGGCCAGAGGCGGCTGGGCTGTGCTGGGGAGAGGCCCTTGGTGCTGCCCAGAGCTCAGGGCAGCTGGCAGAGCTTGGAGGGAGCTGGGCTGGGCTCAGAGAGCCTGGCAGAGAAAGCATCAGTGTCCATCTCAGCCTGGGTGAGCGTGCAGGGGCAGGACTCAGCCCAGGCCTTGTGGGGCAGGGCCAGCGCCTGGGGAAGGCATTGAAAACAGGCAAGGGGCCCAGAGAGGAGGCTGCTCTGTGCCCTTGGGGGCATGGCCAGAGCAGGGAGGGGCCCAGGACATTTGTCAGCGCCAGCCTCTGTCCCCAGCCCCTGCCAGCCCTGGCTGCTCAGCCCAGGTTTGTGGGGCACTTTGGCTGTGGCCCAGCTCCATCCTCCTGCGGGGCTCAGGGCCTGTTGCCGGCCATGGCCAGCCCTGCGTGGCCTCTCTGCTGGCCCAGAGCCCGGCAGAGCCCGGGGCAGGGCTGTCTGTGCAGGCCCACAGGTGGCCCGGGCTGTGCAGGAGCTGGCAGAGGCTGCCCAGCAGGGAGGCCATGGGGCACAGAGCCCCAAGGCTGCTGTGGGCACCACAGCACAGGGGCCCTTCCCAGCCGCAATGCTCCTGTCCTGCCCTGGGCCTGCACAGGGGCTGTGGCACCATGGCTGGGCCAGCGCCGCACAAAGGGGCCACGCAGCCGCTGCCAGGGCTGACAGCAAGGCCAGGCACACACAAGGAATTGCTGGCCATTGCCTGCAATGCTGGGCAGGCCTGACTATGCCAAAGGCACAGCTCAGCTGCCCTTGGTGGCTGCAGGAAAACTCCAGAGCCCCAAGAGCCTCCATGGCTGTGCTGGAGACCAAGGCTGCAGGAGGGAAAGGCAGGGCTGCTGTGGGACGGGGAGGGGATTGAATTCCAGCACACACCTCAGTTCTCTGATGATCCTGGCACCATGCTGGTCCCTGTTTCAGACTGGAGCAGAGCAGATGTTGATGGGACAGGAGCCCTGTGGGGGTCTCAGGGACCTGCAGCTTGCAAGGTGCTCTGCTCTCCCTCAGCTCCTCTCTGAGAGATGCCAATCCCAGCTCAGCACCTCAGGGCACAAGTGGCACTGCCTATTCATTGGCACACAACCGATGTCTACCTGGAAAGGGGCACAGGTTTTAATTTCTTGGAGTTTCATAATATACAAGCAAATCTTTATTATCTGTGTCATTTAATTACTTTTAAGAAGTGGCAAAGTTTTCCCACCAGGTTTAGGGATTTCCTGGATCTGCTGGATGTTACTGATGGCAGGAGAAAAAATACTAACCTTCCCTTCTACCTTAGCCAACAACATTCAGTCTAGTATTTCATGGCCCTCTTCCTTCAGGTTTTTCCAGCTGTCATTTTTGAATGGCCATGTCTAAGAACATCTTTTCATACAGAGCAGCTGGATCTATTTCCTTCCTGTTGCTCCCAGATTTCTTTGTGCAGCTGTTCTCTGGTCGTTCCAATGCGTCTGCATTGACTGGGTTCATGCTTTGAGCTTCAGGGAGTTTCCCAATCTTTCAGAAGTTTAAATAACACATTAGTCAGCATCTTTGTTGTATTTTTATATTTATATAACTTCTTATGTCTTGGTCAAATATTCTTCTTGTATGGCAATCCCTTATGGGTGGTGGACATATCAGATATTGCTGGGATGTCACAAGGTTTATTAAATTTTATCATGTTCACATTTTTTATGTTGGCTGAATCATTAACAATTGATATAATCACGGACAAAGACCCTCTAAGCAGTTAAAGTTAAAAAGTGGTATGTTTATTAACAATGGTGGGCAGCACAGGAGTCTTCTCGAAAAGGCATGACTGCACTGTACAAGGTTTCTTGCCCTCTATTTCCCAAAATCTTGCATAAAATACATGTGCATAACCCCAGCACCTCCTATGTTCTCTCTGTATTAAATGAGGCTATTAGTCCTTCATAACGTGCGCAATTCTTCTCTTGAATTGGGTTGGTGGTGTCAAATTGAGTCAGTGGTCTCAAAGGATGAAGTCAGGAGAGTCTTCATCAGGTCTCTGTGACCCTCTGGCATGATCCAAGGTCTCCTGCTTTGTGATTGATTGATATAAAGTCCAGGTACTGGCCATTGTTCTTACTGGGTTCAATCTGTTCTTCTAAGGGTTCACTTACTCCACTTCCTTCCATAAACAAGCTCATAATGGCAAACAATACAGCAATTAGCTCCAGCTTAAGCATGGGAGAATCATTAACCTATCCTTTGCTTATCTAACTTACACCCTGATCCACATAAATTGCTTCTAACCCTTAGCTAAAATCTTAACTCTTTAAAACCATGATTCAGTGCCCTTGAAACACTGGGGTGCACCCTGAATGTCGGGGTGTCCCCCCACAGCCCCCCCACCACCAAGGGTCATCTGTGTCCACGTCAACCGGGAGGATGCAACGGTGTCCGTCATCTTCTCCCGGCCCATCAGGGTGAGTGGGGACACCTGGCTACCCCCCAAATCACCTGGGTACCTCACAAAAATTACCTGGATACCCCCCAAATCTCCTGGATCTTTCCAAAAATCACCTGAAATCACCAATAATCACACCCTGAGAACATTTCATAACCACCCCTAAAACCACCCCAAAACCATGCCCCCAAAATACCCAAAAATCACACCAGAAACACCCCCTCAAAACACCCTAAAAACACCCCCCAAATCACCCAAAATCACTTAATATGCCCCAAAATCAACCCAAAACCACCCCCCAAACACCCCCAAATGTCACCTGGATACACCCAAAAATCACCTGGGTACCCTCAAAATCACCTGGATACATCTGGCTACCCCCTGAAATCACCTGAGTACCCCCAAAAATCTCCTCAATTCTCCCCCAAATGACCTGGGAATCCCAAAATTACCTAGGTACCCCCAAAAATCACCTGGATACATCTTGATATTCCCCCAGATCACCTTGGGAGCCCCCCAAAACCACATGGATCCTCCCCAAAATCACCTGGATACAGCTGGGTATCCCCCAGAATCACCTGAGTACCCCAAAAATCACCTGGGTACCCCCAAAAGCACCTGAATACTCCTAAATGTCAACTAGGTACCCCCCAAAATCACCTGGGTAAACCCACCTAGATACACCTATGTACCCCCCAAATCGCCTGGATCCCTCCCCAAAATCACCTGGGTATTCCAAAAATCACCTGGATTCCTCCCAAAATCACCTGGGTACCCCCCCCCCCCCGAACCACCTGGATACACCTGGGTACTCCCCCAAATCACCTGGGTCCCCCCAAAAAATCATCTGGATACCCCCCAAAAGTCACCTGGATGCAACTGGGACTCTGAAAAAATCACCTGGGTATCCCCCAAAATTGCCTGTGTACCCTCAAAACCTCATTGGAACCCCAAAATCACCTGGATTTTCCCCAAATCACCTGGATCACCCCAAAAATTGTCTGGGTACCCCTCAAACCATCTGGATCTCCCCCCAGATATGCCTGGGTACCCCATAAACCACCTGGGTACCCTCACAAATCACCTGGATACTGCCAAAGTCACCTGGGTACACCTAGGCACCCCAAAAAATCTGAGTATCCTCAAAAATCACCTGAGTACTCCCAAAAAATTACCTGGATACACCTGGATACCCAGCAAAATCTCCTGGATCACCCTCCCAAATCACCTGAGTACCCCCAAAATCACCTGGATACACCTGGGTACCCCCAAAAATTCTTGGGCCGCTGCCAAAACCGGTGGCTGTGAATCCTCACTGTTTTGGCTGGGTAGATGCAGTGTCCCATTTATCCCTTTGACTTGAATGGGTAGACCTGGTGTCCTGCTTACCCCATTTACCCTTAGTAATCCTTCCCAGTGCTTCCAGTAATGCCCTGGAACTCCCAGTACCCTGTCTTAGCCACTCCCAGTGATCCCAGTAACCCCTCCCAGTGCTCCCAGTTTGCTCAGTTTCTCCTGTTTCTCCCTCCCAGTGCTTCCAATTCCCCCCCAGTGCTTCCAGTTCCTCCCCCAGAGCTTCCCCTTAGCCCTTCCCAGTGCTCCCAGTTTCACCAGTAACCCTACCCGATCAAGCTCTATTAATGGATAGACCTGGTGGCCGTAAAATCCCCATTGATTTAAATGGAGGTAGACCTGGTATCCCTAAATCCCCATTGACTTTAATTGGGTAGATCTGGTGTTCCTAAATTCCCTTTGACATTATTTGGGTAGACTTGATGTCTTTTTCCACCCACTGATTCCAAGAGGTAGACCTGATGTCCTTTCTCCTCCATTAACTTCAATTGGTAGACCTGATGTCTTTTCTCCTCTATTCATTTTATAGGGTACATCTGATATCCCAAACATCTTGAGAATAAAACCACCAATTTCAGAGTTGGGATGTTCCCAATTTTTGGTGGGGAAAATGCCCCAAATTTTGATCTTTTTCCCCCACAGGTCAACCCGGAGTGCCCAGAGCTGAGGGCAAGGCTGGACCACTCCACCCTAGCTGTTACTGTTAGGTCAGACGTGACATAAACACACACATGATCAGGATCCAAAATGGAAAAAAAATTTTATTCTGCATGTTCTCTAGCTTATATACTCTTAACAAAGTGTGATCTTAAGTCATTGACTACACAATAACTTACTATATTCATTGGTGCAAAGCAATTAGTGTCATATAATTGGCAAAAGTTTTACAAAAAGTTTAAAAGGCACATATACGTTTACTTATGCACATGGTCTAACTTACAAAAATTTTCATGCATCTTTTTTAATCAGTTCCCATGCTGTGGTGGTTTTGACCAGCAGTGAGTTTTCAGGAAGTTCAGGAAAGAACCAATTGAAAGTAGTTACGTCTCTGGATGACATAGGTTTAATATCATTCTAACATCGCGAGCTGCAGAGAGAGAGGAAAGACCTTGGGCAGATTTAACCCTTTCCTGGCAACATGAAGCTTTCAGAACTCCAACCCTTTTCCCAGAGGGAGAGAAGAAGATCAGAGTGATTTAAAATGTAGAGAGACAGCATGATACAGTCAGCAAAAGAACTGATAAAGGTTATCTGGAAGAAAGGATTGGAGGAAGTTTACATTTTTGACTGGACTTCTCTAGATGTAAACCATGGAGAAATGGACTATTTCTTGTAATCTGTTTCTGCTGTTTTGGGGGAATGCTGTTCTAGCTGAAGGTAATAGACTGATGTAATTGAGATTTCATTGAGAATGTTGTAGAGGAAGTTCCCCAGCTCCTGAGATAAAAAGAGGTCTCAGCTGTCTGAAATGCAGATTTGGCCCTTTAGCTCTAGTAAAAGGAGGTCTCTTGAGAGAGAGATGATTTTAAAGACAGAAGAAGAGAATCTTGGTGAAATACTAAAAAAAGCATTCTTAAACAAATACCCCAAATAATGCTGAGAGGCCCATGAGTAGCCAAGAGAAAGGCTGCTCATGGGTGAGATGGCACAATCTGCAAAATCCAGGCAGTTGCAGGTTTGTGACATTGGGAGCCACCAGACTGTTTCCTGTGGTGAATGTCTTCATGGACTCCAGAGAGACTCCTCTGCCAAGATGATGAAAGATAATGTTTAAATAGTTGAAACTGACAGAAAAATCACAGTTTTGTCTCTCTAGTTGGTTATGGGAAAGTGAACAGTTTGTGGGAGAAAGGGAAGTGTTTTTGAAGTTTCAATTTCTTTTTTTTTTTTCCCTTTATTCTTTAGAGTGTGTAAACAAACTGTCTTTGTAACTTTTAAAGATCAGGCCTGTTTTTACTTTTTTTTCTCCTAGTCCAACTATCACAGGACACCAGGTCTACCCAATTAAAGTCAATGGGGATTTAGGGAACCAGGGCTGTCCATTTTAGGGCTTGATGGGAAGGGTTACTGGTTAAACTGGGAGCACTGGGAAAGGGCTAAGGGCAGCACTGGGGGAGGAAGCTGGAAGCACTGGGAGGGAGGAAAGGGGAAACTGGGCAAACTGGGAGCACTGGGAGGGCTACTGGAGGACTGGAGGACAAACTAGTCAAACTGGGAGCTTTTCCTGGGAGCACTGGAGGTGGCTAAGGGTGGGCACTGGGGTTACTGGGAGCACTGCGAGTTGCTGGGGGGGGAACTGGAGTTACTGGGAGCCCTGGGGCTTTACTGGGAGCACTGGGAAGGGTTACGGGGATAAACGGGGGTAGACAGGACACCAGGTCTACCCATTAAAGTCAATCAGGATTAGGGACACCAGGTCTACCCAGCAGACAAAAGCAGTAGGTTTCACAACCACCAGTTTGGTGGGGCCTGAACATTTTTGGGGATACCCAGGTGCATTCAGATGACTTTTGAGGGGTTCCCAGGTTAATTTTTGGGGTACTCAGGTGTTTGGGGGACTACCCAGATGTATCCAGGTGATTTTTTGGGGGTTCCTAGGTGTATCCAGGTGGTTTTGGAGGTACCAGGGTGATTTTGGGGGGGAGAGAGTTTTTTTGGGGTTCCCAGGGGTCCCCACTCACCCTGATTGGCTGGGTGACGGCCGTGATGACGGTCACTCTTGTCCTCCCAGTCAATGTGGACACAGATGACCCTCAGCGGCAGGAGGGCTGTGGGGGGACACCCCAAAATTCAAGGGGCACACCAAAACTCTGGAGGAAGGCCCCAGTGATGGGAGGGAGCCCCAAGTTACCTCAGGAGAGGATGCAGTGCAGGTACACCCAGGCCCTTTGGTCCGTGGGGTCAGTGAAGACGGCATTCTGCACCAGCTCCAGCTCTGGGGAGGGGTAAAGGCGGCACCCCAAAATCTCAGGGGGGCAGCCAGGGGACACCCCGAGATCTGAATGGGGGCACCCCAGGTGTGTGGGGGCTCAGGTGTACCCGTTGAAACCAATGGGGATTTTTAGGGACACCAGGTCTACCCATTGAAATCAATGGAGATTGGGGGTTAACCAATCTACCCATTGAACCCAATGGGGGTTTTTAAGGACAAAGGTCCAACCTCTTGATCCAATGAAGATTTAGGGACAGCAAATCTACCCATTGAAACCAGTGATTTTTAGGAACAACAGGTCTAGCCATTGAAACCAATAGGGATTTGGGGACATAGGGTCTACCCATCAAAATCAATAGGGATGTTTTGGAGATCATGTCTTTTAAGGACAATGGGGATTTGGGGAAACCAGGTCTACCCATTAAAAGCAATGGAGATTTAGAGACACCAGATTTACCCTATTAAAGTCCAAGGGAATTTTGGGACACCAGGTCTACCCACTAATGTAGGGAATTTGGAAAATTTGGTATAGGCATTAATGGGAATTCAGGAATAACAGATCTACCCATGCAAAGAATTCGATCTTTTCATGCACCAGGTCTATCCTTTAAGGACAATGGGGATTTCGGGACAACAGGTCTATCCATTAAAATCAATAGGGATTTTAGGAACATCAGGTCTACCTATTAAGGACAATGGGGATTTGGGGTCATCAGGTCTACCCACTGAAACCAATGGGCTCAGTGGGACACTGGGTCTACCCCTTAATGTGGGGAGTTTAGGAAATCAAGCCCAGCTATTGATGTGAATGGGAATTTCAGGACATCAGGTCTACCTCCAATAAAGTCAGTTGGGGGATTTAGGACACCAGGTCTACCCGTTGAAACGAATGGGGATTTCAGGAAAAACATCTCTACCCATGGATGGAAATGAAGATCTGGGGACACCAGATCTACTCATTAATGACTGTAAGGACATCAGGTCTACCATTGAAGTCATTGGGGATTTAGGAACACCAAATCTACTCATAAAGGTCAATGAGGATTTTTGGGACAGCAGGTCTTCCCATTGAAGTCAATGGGAATTTTTGGGACACCGGGTCTGCCCATCCAACCCAACAGAGCTCAACTTCAAGCAAGGGGCTGGAGAATTTTTGGGATAGGGTGCCACCGAAATTCTGGGAATTTTTCCAGGGGAATCTCTCACCTTCCTTCAGCCTTTCAGGGGGCAGCGTCCTAGCCTGGCCATTCCTGCAGTTCCTGGTGGGTGCCAGGAGCCGCAGCCGGTGGTGCCAGGCTGAGAAGTTGGAGAAGTTACAGCTCAGCAGGGGCCTGGAAAAGGCCAGCTTGTTTTCAGGGTCCTGCCTGGCCACCAGTGCCTGCTGGTGGTCCAAGGCGTGGACTGGGAGGGCACCAGTACAAACCAGTAAGCCCTGGTGGCCTGAGGTGGCAGCTCCCAGTATAAACCAGTAACACTTAATGCATCCAAACCCATTTCCAGGATGAGGTTTAGGGGAACCAGGTCTACCCTATTGAGGTCAAAGGGGATTAGGGACATCAGGTCTACCCATGAAAGGTGGGTCTAAGGGCTCCCAGCATGGTCTTAGGGCTCCCACTTTTACCAGGTTTATACTGGGAGAGCACCAGTATAAACCAGTAAGCCTGGGAGCCACCCCTGATCCCTGAGCCTGTGCGGGCAGTTCCCAGTATAAACCAGTAAGGCCAGCACAACCTGAAGTCACTCCCAGTGGGTCCCAAGCCACATCCCAGTATAAATCAGTACATCCCAATAACCAGTATATCCCAGTATGACCCAGTATAACCAATGCCCCCAGTATGCCATCCCTGTACAAATGAGAATAAACCAGTGCAACCAGTTAACCCAGTATAACCCAGTAACCCAGCCCCCATCCCAGTAAAAACTAGTATATCCCAGTATAACCCAGTATAAACCAATGCCCCCAACACCCATCCCAGTATAAACCAGTAAAACTCACCATAGGCCACAAGGTCCTCCCATCAACAGGGGGCACTCACTCATATGCTGCTCCATCTCCCAGTATAACCCAGTATAACCCAGTAACCCCCAGAAACCCATCCCAGTACAAACCAGTAAAACCCAGTGTAACCCAGGAACCCCTCCTGTGTTAAATCGCATGAAGGATGCTGCCAAAAGGGCATTTCAGATCATGCCCACTAAAGATCCCAGGCAGAGTTCTATCTCAATTAAACAATCCCCTTCTGAGCCTTTCCTAGATTTTAGGGATAGACTTCATGCAGTGGTGGAAAACCAGAGAGAGGATCAGGAGTTGCAACAGAAGATGATCCTGGAAGTGGCACAAAGCCACTTGGTGCCTGGAAGTGGCACAAAGCAATGCCAGTGATGTCTGCAAGAGGATCATCTCCGGGCTTCTGGTTGCTCCACCTCCAACCCTGGACCTCCTCACTGAGACCTGCACCAAGTGAGCCATAAGGGACCCAGATGAACAGCGGAAAGGGTCTGGGCTCAGAGGCCGGATTGCAGCACCAGTCACCATTCCAGCTGGACCACCAGTGGCTGGGAGGGTCAGATGTTCCCAGTGTGGGTGGGAGGGATATGTGATGGGCTTTTGTCCCTTTAAGAATAAAACATCACACACACTGGTGGGAGCAGTGGGGGAGGGGGAGAAAGGGAACATTCCAGTTCCAAAAAACTAGGAGAGGAGTGTGAGCTTTTCCCATGTGATGAGAAAAATGGGACAGGTCACCGGGATTGTGGGGTTGTGGGGCAACCCAATTCTGGGAAGGTGTGGGACCCTGAGGAACCCTCAGGGTTGGTAACAACCAAGAGGATATGGAAGCCATTTAGGCTTGAGTTAACAACAGATGTGCCTTTCAACACACTGGACTGGCAAGTGGTCACCGTTGACCCTGGACACGTGACCAACCTAGAGCAGACTGATAGTAAGTGCCTTGTTATCAGGGATTCTAAGCACACCCCCTCTGGGATCAAGATTAGTCCAGCGATTTTACCATCAGATCCAGAGAAACGAGCTCTCTTGGCACGTTGTGTCCATCCTCCCCTCTTCCTACCAAAGGGCCGAGTCATTGCCCAGGCCATACCACTGCCCAAACTGACCTAGGATGGTCTGGACCTTTTGGTCTATTGGACAGAAATGGTGGGAGAGAACAAACCCATAATTTGGTGTGGGCTCAAGAGGGAGGGGGATTTCATCCAATTCCAGAGAATGATGGACACAGGATCAGATGTGACAGTCATACCACCACACAAGTGGCCATCACATTGGGAGTTGCAACCCATGCCTGGTAAGGTTACAGGTAGAGGGGGCACACAATTGGCAAAACAATCCAAGAGCATTGTCAAATTTAGGGACCAGATGGGCATTTGGCTTCTTTGTTTGTTCTAGATTCCAAATTTACTTTATGGTGAAGAGAAGCCATGTCCCAATGGGGAGTTAAACTAGAAATCCCAAAAAACCTAAATGATTTTTAATTGCCTCCAATGAGGAGCTTCCATTCCAAAAACTAATATGGCTGACGGATACCCCAGTTTGGGAGGATCAGTGGCCGCTGAACAAACAGAAATTGAAGGCACTCAAACAACTCATGGAGAAACAATTGGCTAAAGGTCACATTGAGGAAAATAATAGTCCCTGGAATTCTCTGGTGTTTGTGATCAAAAAGTCAGGGAAGGACAGGTGGCGCCTCCTCCACGATTTGCAAAAAATTAATGAGGTAATCGAGGGCATGGGGTCTCTTCAGCTGGGTATGCTGTCTCCTTCAATGCTCCCCCAAAACTGGAATATGGCTGTCATTGATAGAAAAGTTTGTTTTTGCCAGATTCCCCTAGATCCAGCCAAAGCCCCGCAGTTTGCATTCTCTGTGCCTTCCATCAGCAGGGAGGCACCCATGAAGTGTTACCACTGCAGAGTTTTGCTGCAAGGGTTAAAGAACTCACCAAGTATTTGCCAGTGGTACGTGGCCAAAATACTGTCCCCAGTGTGTGCCAAGGCTGGAGAGGCCGTCATCCTTCATTATATGGATGATGTGCTTGTGTGTGCTCCCAGTGACAACGGACTTACACAAATTCTGGATGAGACTATCACTGCTTTGGCTGCTGCAGGATTTGAGTTGCAGCAGGAAAAAGTGCAGAGACTGCCACCTTGGAAATACCTTGGGCTTGAGATTGCCAGGCGGACCAGAACAGCCCAGAAGTTGGTAATCAGTGAGAGACCTGAGACTTTGAAGGATCTCCAGCAGCTGTGTGGATCTTTGAATTGGGTCAGGCCCTGGCTTGGGCTTACTATGGAGGACCTAGTGCCTCTGTTCAATTTGTTAAAGGAGGGAGAGGAGCTGGATTCTCCAAGGGCTCTGACTCAGGCAGCTCAGCAGGCATTGGAGAGGGTTCAATTGGCAATGTCCAGCCAGCAGGCCCATCACTGCCAGCCAGAACTTCCATTTAATGTCATCATTTTGGGAAAACTGCCACACTTGCATGGGCTGATTTTTCAGTGGGACAAAGACAAGAAGGATCCCTTCTTGATGATGGAGTGCGTGTTCCTAAGTCATCAGCTGTCCAAAAGTATCACTAAACCACAGGAGTTGATGGCTCAGCTGATCAGCAAAGCAAGGGTCAGGATGTGACTGTGCAGGTTGTGAGTTTGCATGCATTCATGTGCCAATCCAATTGTCAACTGGAAGAGTAAAAAAGGAGGCTCTGGAGCAGTTGCCCTGTGAGAATGAGATGTTACAGTTTGCTCTGGATAGCTACCCAGGGAAAATTTGAATCCATTTCCTGGGCCATAAATTATTTAATTCAGAATTTAATTTGATTCCAAAAGAGAAACAGAGCTGCAAACCTCTCAAAGCTGTGACAATTTTTACTGACACATCTGGAGGGTCACACAAGTCAGTGGTGACTTGGAAGGACCCTCAGACTCAGAAGGGGGAGGCTGACATCGAGGTGGTCAAAGGTTCACCTCAGGTGGCTGAGTTGGCAGCAGTCATCAGGGCTTTTGAGAAGTTTTCAGAACCCATTAATTTGATTACTGATTCAGCATATGTAGCAGGGGTAGTGTCCAGAGCAGAGAATGCAGTTCTCAAAGAAGTCTCAAATCCAGCCATTTTCAAGCTGCTCTCAGAGCTGACACACCCAGTCTCCCACAGAGAGCATCCTTACTACGTTATGCATGTGAGATCACACACTGACCTTCCTGGTTTCATCCCCGAGGGTAACCACAGAGCAGATGCCCCAGCTGCTCCTGTGCAGCTGGGTGGCCGACCTAACATTTTCCAGCAGGCCAAGCTCAGCCATCAGCAATTCCATCAGAATGCCCCAGGCCTGGTGCGCCAATTCCACCTAAGGCGGGACCAAGCCAAGGCAATCACAGACACATGCCCAAGCTGCCAAAAGTTTTCCTTACCCTAGCTGGGATCAGGGATCAACCCCAGAGGGCTTGGCAGTTGTGAGGTATGGCAGACAGATGTCACACACATTCCTGAGTTTGGAAGGTTCAAATATGTTCATGTGTCAGTTGATACCTTCTCTGGTGCTGTTTTTGCCTCAGCTAACACAGGGAAGAAGACCAGAGATGCACAGAAACACCTTGGGCAGGCCTTCTCCATGCTGGGGATCCCCAAAGAGATCAAAACTGATCATGGTCGAGCTTATGTTTCCAAGGAATTTTATGGTTTCTTGCAAGAGTTGAGAGGTGAAACGTAACAAGGGGATCCCGTCCTCCCCCACTGGCCAGGCAGTGATAGAAAGAACTCACCAGACATTGAAGAAGACCTTGGGACAGCAGAGAGGAGATGTCAGGGTAAACAGTCCACAACAACAACTTTGTAAGGCTCTGTTTACTATGAACTTCCTTAACTTCCTTAACTTTTCTTTTGAAAACTTTAATCCACCTGTAGCTGGGCACTTCAATCAAAATCATTTGTTGGAGTTTGAGGAGAAACCGCTGGTCCTGGTGGAGGACCCTGAGACTTGGAAGGTCCAGGGACCTTTTGATTTGGTCACTTGGGGGCGAGGATACGTCTGCATATCCACCCCCATACGTTTGAAATGGGTTACACAGAAATGGGTCAAACCCTATGTTCCACCCAGGGAAAAGAAGGCCCAGAATGTGGCCCCAAATCCACCTTCCTGACCCAATGACGTGGCAATTGCTTCTTCTAGGCAATAGTGCAAAGGAAGTGGGGAACCCAAACCCTGTGTTATCCCTAACTCAGTGCCCTAAATAGATTGTGTTAAACTGTGCTTACCTGTGGATGTTCTTTTTAGATTTCTTTTCAGAGCATCCTCCTGACCCCCAAGCTGAGGCCAGAACTCCTGTGTTTGCTGTTGCTTCTGACTCAGTCAGTAGGACAGGGACATGAATGTGAGAACACTCAAGGGATGCACTGCTCTAATCTATCCAGCAAAATCCAGAGCATCCAGAACTCATGCAGAAAATGAAAGGCGTGATGGAGGAAATCAAGTGAGGAGCAGGAGACAGGCTGGAGAGCATCTTTAAAGACCAAGGGTTGCCAGGGGGAATGCTATAATTTGTAAAGGATGTCTTACTGGCTGTTCTGGTTGTCATTTGAATTTACACAGCCTTTAGGACTCTCAAAGGAGTCATTACAAGGTGCACTAAGGAAAAAACGGCCCCTTCTGATGTAACTGTGGCTGCTGTCGAGAGATGGTGGAAGAGGCCAGAGAGAGCAGTTTGAGGAGTTTGTCTTCTCCCTCCTTCCCTTCAAAATTAGACAGAAAAGAGGGAGATGTGGTGGTGGGTTTTTGAGAGGTTTGATAAGTTATGGTTTGCTCCTGTAACCTCCCCACCACCCGATCTAGAGAGCAGGAAACAGCTCTGCTCTCTACCCTTACTTGCACTGCTTGCAGTCTGGGAAACGGCCACTCCTGACCAGCGTGGCCGGGGACAGAGCCAGCCGCCCCCACCCCGGCCCCCTGACACCAACAAACATCACTCTGTCCATCTGCAAAAATTCACAGACCAGCACAGAGCGTTTGCTTTGTGATGTCAGGGCACGGCTGCCACGCCGTGGTGGTGACATCACAAGGTTGCCTTGGTGCACGGAAGCCTCAGTGGCAGAGCAGCTCTTGGGCTTGCTCAGGGCAGGAGCATCCTCCTGCTTGAGGCTTTTGTCAGTGGGCAGCTGCACACTGACAGAAGCCTTGTTTTTTCTTGTGTTAGAGCACAGTCTGCAAACTTGCACAGCAGTGCCACAAGGATTGAGAAACTCACTGCTGAAGTTTACTTTGTTTATAGCATATCTTAAAGCTATTTTTTAAAAAATATTATTTTTTTATTTAAAAATACATTTTCTAGATTTTTTAATATAATTTATATTTTTTATTTATAATATTTTTTATTATTTTTTTTAAATAATTGCTTTTATCTGACTACCATGGCACGTAAGCAGAGGTTTTCCCTGGTTGTAACCTAAGGTGGCTTTTGCATGTCTTCCTGCTCTTTCTTAGTGACTGACTTGATTTGGAAACAGAAAGACCATTTGGATGCCACTTGGCTAAAGCTCCTGCCAACACGTTCAGCTCAAAGGAGGTGTCTGTAGCCAGGGCTCTGCAGGCAGCATTTGCAAGGGAACTTGCAGAGGTTGTGTTCCCTCCATGGGAGAGTCTGTGGCAGCAGAGTCTGTCATTTCCTCAGTTTGCTGGGTCAAGCAGGAAAATGTAGACTGGGAGACCTTCTGGGAAGACCTAAAAACCATGCTAGGGTTCTTTCCAGTTTTCTCCAAGAATCTGTTTCATTTTCCCTTGTCCAATGCAGGTCACCTGACCCATGTGTTCAGAGGTGCCAATCCTGAGGTGAGTGAGCAAGGAACATTTGATGTTCCTGGAGTTTAAGAATTGTGGAGCAAGCTGTGAGCTTGGCCTGTGGCAATAGAGTGTAGAGGACCAGCTGAGTAGGCTGAAAGAGAATCCATTGCCATGCCTGCAGCAGCAAGGGCAAAGGCATCACTGGCTATTTTCTAATTTTCCATTTCAGAGCTTTAAAAGAACTAAAAGCCCAGTTTTGCAGAGAGAACGTTGCTTCCTGATAGTAGCTGGGAGGAATATCTAATTTAGAACAATTTGCAGTATATTTGAATCAGCCCATTTGAATTTAGTCAGAGTGACTTTGAATCCCATTGCTATCAAAGCTGATGATTTGTGCTTAGTTGAGCTTTGTTCTGGTTTAGGGCGAATTTGGGAGAAATCTCCCAAATAGGGTCCCTCTGGGAAGCCAACCCAAACAGCCTCTCCCCAAACTGGTCTGAAAAAGAACTTCCTCACAGAAGAGTGGAAAAAAACTATTTATTTAGCAAAGTGCACACAAGCATGAACATTAATAACATGAAACAACAAAACCTCTTGCTGCTGCAAAGAGCAAAGGCAAAATTGTGGGAGTCCTTGCTGTGGGTGAAACTCGGCAGGCTCAATCTCTTATCAGCCCAGATTTGTTTTCCCCAACACTGCCAGTTGGCCTTTTCCACCGTTCCAGCCAACCCCGCAGAGCATTGGCTACCATCCATGAATCAGTGTAGACGTAGAGCTTTGGCCACTTCTCTCTTTGAGTAATGTCCAGGGCCAATTGAATGGCTTTGAGTTCAGCAAGGTTATTTGATCCACCTTCTCCTTCAGTGGCTTGTGCAACCTGTCAGGTGGGGCTCCATACAGCTGCTTTCCAGTTTCGTTTCATCCCTACAATACGTCAGGAACCGTCAGTGAAAAGACCATACTGTGTTTCTTCTGCTGGCAGTTGGTTATATGGTGGAGCTTCTTCAGCACATGTCACTTGTTCCTGCTCCTCTTAATCTGTAAGAGCAAAGCTTTCACCTTCCAGCCAGTTTGTAATTATTTCTAAAATCCCAGGGCGTTTGGGTTTCCAATACAGGTGTGCTGAGTGATGAGGGCAATCCATTTGCTCCATGTGGCGTCGGTGGCATGGTGGGTAGAGGGAACCTTTCCTTTAAACATCCACCCCAGCACAGGCAGTCGGGGTGCCAGGAGGAGTTGGCCTCTGTACAATCACTCGAGGCGGCTTGAACTCCTTCATAGGTGGCCAAGATTTCCTTCTCCATGGGAGTGTAGTTGGCTTCAGACCCTCTGTAGCTTCGGCTCCAGAATCCCAGTGGTCAGCCTCGAGTCTCACCAGGCACTTCTGCCAAAGGCTCCAGGACAGGCCATTGTTCCCGGCTGCTGAGTAGAGCACATTCTTCACATCTGGTCCTGTCCTACTGGGCCAAGGGCTACCGCATGAGCGATCTCCTGCTTGATCTGGGCAAAGGCTTGCTGCTGTTCAGGGCCCAGTGGAAATCGTTCTTCTTGCAGGTAACCAGGTAGAGAGGGCTCACAATCTGGCTGTACTCGGGAATGTGCATTCTCTAAAAGCCTATGGCACCTAGGAAAGCTTGTGTTTCCTTCTTGCTAGTCGGTGGAGACATTGCAGTGATCCTGTTGATTACCTCTGTGGGTATCTGGTGACGTCCATCTTCCCACTTCACTCCCAGGAACTGGATCTCTCGAGCAGGTTCCTTGACCTTGCTCTTCTTGATGGCAAAGCCGGCTTCCAGGAGAATCTGGATGATCTTCTCCCTTTCTCAAACACTTCCATTGCCGTGTTCCCCACACAATGATGTCATCAATGTACTGCAGATGTTCTGGAGCCTCTCCCTTTTCCAGTGCAGCCTGGATCAGTCCATGGCAGATGGTGGGACTGTGCTTCCACCCCTGGGGCAGTCGGTTCCAGGTGTACTGCACGCCCCTCCATGTGAACGCAAACTGAGGCCTGCACTCTGCAGCCAGAGGAATGGAGAAAAAGCATTAGCAATGTCAATAGTGGCGTACCACTTTGCTGCCTTGGACTCCAGCTCGTACTGGAGTTCCAGCATGTCCAGCACAGCAGCGCTCAGCGGTGGTGTCACTTCATTCAATGCACGATAGTCCACAGTCAGTCTCCATTCTCCATCAGACTTGCGCACAGGCCAGATGGGGCTGTTGAAGGGTGAGTGGGTTTTGCTGACCACCCCTTGGCTCTCCAGCTCCCGGATCATCTTGTGGATGGGGATCACGGCATCTCGATTGGTCCGATACTGCCGGCGGTGCACCGTCGAGGTGGCAACTGGTACTCGTTGTTCTTCTACCTTCAGGTGTCCTACTGCAGATGGGTTCTCTGACAGTCCAGGCAAGGTGTTCAATTTCTTGATGCCCTCTGCCCCACAGCAGCTATTCCAAAAGCCCATCTGAGTCCCCTAGGGTCTTTGTAATAACCATTCCTGAGGAAGTCAATGCCCAGGATACACGGGGCCTTTGGGCCGGTTGCAATCAGATGTTTGTGCCACTCCTTCCTGGTCAGGCTCACCTCGGCTTCCACCAGAGTCAGTTGCTGTTATCCCCCTGTCACTCCAGCAATGGAAATGGGTTCTGCCCCTACATGTCCCGATGGCATCAGGGTACACTGCGCACCAGTATCTACCAAAGCTTCATATTTCTGTGGCTCTGATGTGCCAGGCCATCGAATCCACACAGTCCAAAAGACTCGGTTGTCCTGTGCCTCTTCCTGGCTAGAGGCAGGGCCCCTCTAGCACTGGTTATTATTCCCTTCCTGGGCATACATTGTAGAGGCTCCTTCAAGGGGATCTGACATATCATCTTCACTTCTATAATACCTGGTGGCTCGGTCCTGGGAGGTTGAGGCTACTTTCATTTTAGTGGGACCCCCTCGGTTAGTGTTTCTCTCCTTGATCTCACGCACCCGTGCTGCCAGGGCAGAAGTGGGTTTTCCATCCCACCTTCCCATGTCTTCCCCATGGTCACGCAAGAAAAACCACAGGTCAGCCCTTGGGGTGTACCCTCTCTCTCTAGCTGGAGGGCGTTGGGCTCTGGCTCTGGGGCCTGTGACTCGCACCGGTGCCGCATGGGAGCTGTTCCTCTCATCTCCTCCTCACCTCCTCCTCACTTCTCTTATTACCTCCTCTTTGAGTTCCTTAACTACTGCAGAGACCTGAGCCTGCATTGGGCCACTGATCATGCTCTCATAATTTCTGAGCCTGTTGGCGACAGAACCCACTGTCTCTCGGTTGCTATCAGGATTGATCATTGCATTGAAGGTGGTGTATTGAGATGGCCCCTTACTTGCCAGGTTCCACAACATCTGCCCTGTGCACCTGACCTTGTCAGGGTCATTGTCATGCTGTCCACCCCTCCCAAAGAGCACCTCTAATATTGCCACTTCCCTCAGCTGTTGGATCCCTTCCTCAAGGGTCTTCTAATGACTTCTATGATGGTGCTCCTGCATTCTGTCTCTGTGGACAAACCTCTCCCTTACACTCATTAGAAGTCGCTCCCAGAGGGGAAGGGGCCCTTGCTCCCTTACAAATACTTGATTCACCCCTGAGTCCTGGGTCAAGGGTCCCAAGTTCCTTGCCTCACCACCATCCAGTTGCACGCCTGTAACTATAAGGTCCCAAACCCGAAGTAACCAAGTTGTATAAGCCTCACGTCCCCGTCGTGCAATATCTTTTTGCAGATTACGTAGGCTTTCATAAGTCAGGGACTCGATGGTAATCTCAACCTCTGGTTCCCCTGTGGGCTGTGAGGGCCCTCCTTTCTTATCCTTATTACCTGAGTGCTCTGATTTCATCTTATACTTCTTTGTTTCTACAGGGGCAACTGCAGCTGGTTGTGACTGGTCCTGTGGTTCAGCTGGAACCTGGACGGTTGTAACCTCTGTGGGTTCCACTGCTGCACCATCGGATTCTCCCTTTTCAGGGCAAGGGGAGGGCTTCTCACCAGCTGCAGAAGTGTATTCTTTCAGCACCTGGCCCATCTCACGTATCTCTTTCACTAGAACCCCCACCCAACTGGGGTGGTTCATTTCTGGGGTGGGCTGCGGGGCAGGGTCAGGCAGTGGGCCAGCATCCCCAGTCTCTGGGGCAGTATCAGGCTCTATGGCAGCATTCCCAGCCTCTGGGACAGTATCAGGCCCTACAGCAGTATCTCTAGTCTCTGGGGCAGTATCAGGCCTTACAGCAGTATCTCTAGTCTCTGGGGCAGTATCAGGCCCTACAGCAGTATCTCTAGCCTCTGGGGCAGTGTCAGGCCCCACAGCAATATCCCTAGTCTGTGCTGTGCTCTAAATTGACCTCACCTTATCTTTGAAAGCTAAATAAGCTAGGATCATCAGCAACATTTGGTTAGTATCTAGAGGAAATTTAAACTCTTCAAAAGCTGGTAGAGTAGGCATAAGGAACTGGCTAAAGGTCTGGAAAATTCTCTCACTGTCATTTCCTCACAGAAAGTACCATTCTTAAAGTAACCCCAAATACACCCACTTAGTGTGTGATAGCCACGTATCCACGTGCCTGCTGTCTAGAGCAAGTTAAAAATCAGTGAATTCCTCACCTTATCAGCCCATAAAACAAACTGGATAACAGCCACAGTAGCTTTTGTTATAGGGCCCATGTTTAGGTAAGGGCCTGCAAATGGGCAAAATAAAGCCACAACCACATGCCACCGAACCAGGATAAGTTAGACCACATGGCGTTACCTATCAAGGTTTCTATATCCAGTGAAAAAGAATGAACAAGAAATTAGGTCACTTAAAAACTGTTATTCCCTTTTTTCTCTCAATGCCCTCAAGCCCCACGTCTGGGCACCAAAATCTGTCTTGGTTTTGAAAGAAGACAGGTATCTGCTAGAGAGAGGCAGGGCCTCTCTTGGAATGGATAATTCAAATCCCCTTCCCTCAAATTATTATAATTTAGAAAATTAAAACGGCTCTCAGGCAGAGATATGGGAATAGGAATAACAGTTCTTTACTAATAGGTATAACAAGGCAAACAAACAGCAACAACTACAGCAATTAATAGCGAAAACAGAACCAGGGACCTTGACGGAGCTTGGTCCCACAAAACCCGGGGCAGTCTTGTCTCTGGGGGACTTCAAAGAAAAGTACTAAGCTGGAACGGTGGGGAATCCCGGGCTGGTGGATCGGATGAAGTTCGGAGCTCCGTCGGTGGTCACTGGAGGGCAGAGATGTCCGGCAGGGAGGCCAGCGCGGGCCCGTGGTGCAGTGCAGCTCTAAAACAACGCCGAGGCAGTGGGGCAGGGCCGAGACAGCTCCAGCAGGGCAGCAAAAAGAGGAATCTGGATCTGGGCACACGAGCAGACGATGGCAGCTCTCTCTCTCCAGGATCAGATCCCGGTGGTGCCAGTGAGAAACTCACACAGCAACGGCAGCGGCAGCCCCGTCTGCTCTCGACGCAGACCACACCAAAAAGTGAAGCTGCCCCCCCAGCCCCCGTCTTTCTCTCCCCCCCCCCCACGGGGGAAACTCCCGCAGACAAAGGGTGTAGCCAAGTGCTAGCTTCCATGCTTTATTTTCACCTGAGTACTGATAAGTACCCGGCAATCAGTTGCCTTGCAACTCTTGGGAAAAAATTCTATAGGTGAAAAGGATAAACAAGTCTAACCCCTAACATTAATCTACCCTGAATTTTTTCTCATACTAACATATTAGATTTGAATTTAAACTGCTAAACTATATACATACATGCACTACTTTAATTATATACATATATACATGCAGATATGGGTACAGATACAGTGGCATGGGTAGTTCACTCTAAAACAAGGTCTCCTTGAGGTATGCATCGGGTCTGTCCATCTTTTTGCATTACCCACCAAGTGCAACCTGGTCCCTGAGCGAAGACAACCCCACGGATGGGATTGTCTTTGCTGGAGGCAGAATTAACCCAAACAGTTTTTCCCAGCATACCTTTCACGTGTACCACTGGAACCTTATCCCCATCCATTGTTCTCAGGGGCTCAGACTGGGCAGGGCCTGCTCGGTTGGTGGAACCTCTGGTGTTCACTAACCATGTGGCCTTTGCTAAATTAATCTCCCAGTTCTTGAAAGACCCCCCACCCAGTGCCTTCAAGGTGGTTTTAAGCAGGCCATTGCATCGTTCAACTTTCCCGGCAGCTGGTGCATGATAAGGGATGTGATATATCCATTCAATGCCATGTTCTCTAGCCCAGGTGTTTACAAGGCTGTTCTTGAAATGGGCCCCATTGTCCGACTCAATTCTCTCAGGGGTGCCATGTCTCCAAAGAACTTGTTTTTCAAGGCCCAGGATGGTATTCCGGGCAGTCGCATGGGGCACAGGGTAGGTCTCCAGCCATCCAGTGGTGGCTTCTACCATGGTCAGCACGTAGCGCTTGCCTTGGCGGGTCTGGGGAAGGGTGATGTAGTCAATCTGCCAGGCTTCCCCATACTTATATTTAGACCACCGTCCCCCATACCATAGGGGCTTTACCTGCTTGGCCTGTTTGATGGCAGCACATGTCTCACAGTCATGGATAACCTGGGAGATACTGTCCATGGTTAGATCCACCCCTCGGTCTCATGCCCACTTATAGGTGGCATCTCTGCCTTGATGTCCTGAAGCATCATGGGCTTATCGAGCTAGGAACAGCTCTCTCTTGTGTTGCTTATCCTGGAGAAGAGGAGGTTCAGGGGAGACAAGGCAGTGTCAGGGCACAGGTTGGACTTGATGATGTCCAAGGTCTTTTCCAGCCTTGCTGATTCTGAGATTATCTGAAACCACCCTTGCAGCAGTTGCAGGATGAGCCCTAGGCCTCCTCTTCACAAGGTGCAGCAGCCCAGGTCCCTCAGCTTCTCCTCACAGCCCCAAAGACCATCCTGTCAGTCCTGCTGAGCCTCTGCAGCTCCTCCTCCTTGCCCACAACAGGGAGCCCCACAGCCAGACACACCAGCCCAGATGGGACCCCTGGCCTGTGGTGCCTCTGGCAAGGGAGCAGCAGGAGGCACTGCAGGAGCCTGTAGACAATTCCTGCAGCACTTGGAGGATGATCCTGCTCCCCAAGGGACGTTCCCATGGTGCCAAGTCAGGAACTGAAATGGGGAGTGGGGCCAGAGATGAAAGGCCAACCAGGGAGGGGCTGTCTGTAAAGGCAAGGAACAGGGGTGAGCAACAAGAAGAAATCCAGACAAGGGGAAAGTAACAAAAGCCAAGGTGAAGCAAAAGAAATATATCAGGGCAGTTTGGAGGTGGCTGCCAGGCAGCCCTGGATCTGAGCAACAATGTCTGCAGTGGCACAGAAAATTCACAGCTAATGGGAACAAACTTTCTGTGTGACTTCAGAGGCCACCACAAACCTGAGTGGTTTCCTTGCTGTCCCCCAGCCCTTCCTGGCCCCAGGGGCTGATGGCACTTGTGCTCCCTCAGGTTCATCTCCCCACACCAACACCATGAGGGTGCTGACGCCTGCTCTGGGCAGTGCAAACAGGGGCTCCTGAGGCAGTGCTGCCGTGTCTGTGCCTGCAAGGATGCAGCACCTGTGTGAGCTGGGCGAGAGGCCAGGGCTGCAGAGGGGGGATGTTGTTGGCAGGTGCATGAGGACGCTGTGGGACGCTGCCGTGGGGTGTCTAGCACAGTGGGGATGGATCAGCCCCTGCTCTGCTGCTCCTTCCCCTTGTCTCCCCCAGGCACCTTGCAGAGCCCCAGCCATGCTGTTTGCCCCCAGCCTGCCCACGGCCAGCCTGGGGCTGCTCCTGGGGCTTTTCTGTGCTCAGCATTGGCCTGGGCAAAGTGTTCTGGAGAGAGCCTGGGCAAGGAGCCTGCAGCCCCCAGGCCTGGCCTGAGGCGTCAGCGCTGCCCCAGCAGTGCCCATGGCCTGTCCCTGCTGCAGCCCCGGCACTGCCACCCCCAGCACTGTGCCCGGCCCCGAGAGCACTCAGGCCCTACAGCAACACCAGGGCCAGCAGGGCAGCGGGGCAGGGCCACGGCAGCAGCACTGGCAACACCAAGGGCTGCTGCTGCTACTGGGCACAGCTGCTGTGCCAGCACTGATCTGCCCCCAGCTCTGCACACAGACATTGCTGCTGCAGCTGCAGAGAAGGGAACCAAAGGGGGATCTCTGCAGAAAACTTGGCTGGGAGATCGTTGAGTTCCTTTAAATCCACCAAGAGTGCAGCCTCTCATTGACACAGTCTGAGGCCTCAGGGAAGGTGGAAAGAAAATAAAAAGACAAATGTCACAATGACATTTCTTTGAGGACAAGATAAAAAAAAAAAAAAAAAACCACTGGAAAAAACCTCAACAACTAAACCAACATGAATTATAAAATATGCCTTTTATTACAAGTGATTTGCAGTAACTGGCCAGCAGTTTACTGTTCCAGGAACCATCTATTTATCAGTCTCCACAGTGCAGTCTTTAGCTCCTGGTTCCTCAGGCTGTAGATGAGGGGGTTCAGCGCTGGAGGCACCACCGAATATAGAACTGACAGGGCCAGATCCAGGGATGGGGAGGAGATGGAGGGGGGCTTCAAGTGAGAAAACATGGCAGTGCTGAGAAGCAGGGAGAGCACAGCCAAGTGAGGGAGGCAGGTGGAAAAGGCTTTGTGCCGTCCCTGCTCAGAGGGGATCCTCAGCACAGCCCTGAAGATCTGCACATAGGAGAAAACCATGAACACAAAACAAAACAATGATAGAGAGGCAATGAAAACAAGCAGTCCAACTTCCCTGAAGTAGGAATGTGGGCAGGAAAGCTTGAGGATGTGTGGAATTTCACAGAAGAACTGACCCAGGGCATTGCCATGGCACAGGGGAAAGGGAAAATGTATTGGCTGTGTGCATGAGAGCATTGAGAAAGGCACTGGCCCAGGCAGCTGCTGCCATGTGGGCACAAGCTCTGCTGCCCAGGAGGGTCCCGTAGTGCAGGGGTTTGCAGATGGACACGTAGCGGTCGTAGCACATCACGGTCAGTAGGAAATACTCTGCTCCAATGAAGAACATAAAGAAAAAGAGCTGTGCAGCACATCCTTCATAGGAGATGGTGCTTGTGTCCCAGAGAAAATTGTGCATGGCTTTGGGGACAGTGGTGCAGATGGAGCCCAGGTCGGTGAGGGCCAGGTTGAGCAGGAAGAAGAACATGGGGCTGTGCAGGAGGTGGCCGCAGGCTACGGCGCTGATGATGAGGCCGTTGCCCAGGAGGGCAGCCAGGAAGATGCCCAGGAAGAGGCAGAAGTGCAGGAGCTGCAGCTGCCGCGTGTCTGCCAATGCCAGCAGGAGGAAGTGGCTGATGGAGCTGCTGTTGGACATTTGCTCTGGCTGGCCATGGGCACCTGTTCATGGAGAAAGGACAGGGACAAGTCAGCAGAGGCTGCTTTCAGCCAAACCTGGGCCATTCCCTGTAGACTCTCCCACTGTGAGTCACCCACCCTTGTTCCTGCTCTGAGAAAACCTTCCCCCAGGTCCCTGCCTGAGCTCCAGTTGTGCTGTCTGAGTGTGCCAGGAGCAGCCAGGCCTGTGTGTGGGGGCTCTGGAGGAGCCATCCCTGCCATGCTGCCCTGGGTTTGTGGCCATGTGGCAGAGGGACAAGGCTGGATATTCAGGATTTGTGAGGGAAATCACTCCTAATGCAGACAGGCTTGTTGCCATCTGCACTCCCACGTCTAAAGGACATGGAGAGATGGAAGGAATTTCTGCCATTATTTTCCTGCCCACAAATCATTCCTTTTTCTCTGAGGTCAGAAATCCCCAGCATTTCTGCTGCACTCACAGTTTGCCACTGAGAGATGAGAGAGGCAAAGGATTCCCTGTGGCTCAGGGAAGGTGAGGGGCTGGATGGGCTTGTTCCCAGCTGCTCTGGGTTTGCAGCTTTGGCTGCAATCAGAGCACAATCACACTCCCCTGTCACCCTGGCATAAACCAGACCCTGCCCAGAGCAGAGGGATCCCTCAATGTCTCCCCCTCTCCAAAGGGCTCTGGGCAAGGTCAGTGTTCCTGTAGCCAGCTGGGCACGCCATCTCCCACACACCCACAGTGCCCTCCTGCCCCCAGTACTGCTCTCTTCAGCCCCCTCTCCTTCCCTCAGCATCTCCCTGGGCCTGCACATTTCCCTCCTGACAGGAGCCTTGTCCCTGCCAGCGCTCACAGAGCCCATCCCACCCTCTGTGCCCTGGGCCCGGCCCTACAGAAACCTGCCTGTCTGCAGGGCCCTGGCTGGGGCAGGCTCTGTCTGCAGGTGGGCAAGAGCAGCTCAGGAGAGCCCTGCTGGGCCCTGCCAAGGTGATGCTGGGGCTGTGCAGGGCTGAGCAGTGGCTGAAGGCCCTTTAGGAGGCTCCCAGCAGGGAGACTGACCACCCAAAGTTACAGTTCTGGAGTCCCTGTAAATGTTGCAATATTACTTTATATTATAAATATATATACTATATATATTACTTTATCCTGGGCGTCCCTTTCAACTCAGAATGTTCTGTGGTTTTGTGATTTCATTTCCTGTTCTGCTTCTCTAATCCTTCTGTTCCCTGTAACTAAAATAGAAAAAAAAAAAAACCTTGTAAAAGTGTTAGAACAGTAAAGTACCAACCAGACCTTTATTGGAAGCTTCCAGGTGTCCCAGAGGGGATGAGGCTTAGCCAGCCCCTGATTTAAGCAATTTCTAAAATTTTTTTAAATTAGGATATTTAATAGGAATATGCAAAAGGAGATTCAGTTGCCCCAGTTATACACACTTGGGTCAACCCATTGGAGCAGGTCCAAGGGCTTCTTTGTCCCACTTATTTTAATGACTGCTCACACTCTGGTTAAAAACCAAAATGTTCTTTTTGTAGGTCCTCTTCCTGATAATAAGACTATACAGTATATCATGAATGTATTCAGGTCTGCTAATTGTTCTAAAATTTAAGAGAAAGGGCAGGAAACCTACTAGAGTTAATTAAGGATTATACATATATAAATAGGTAATAGTAGTTGAAAAGTGTTAATTAAGAATTATAGTTTTATAAGTATATATAAGTAGTTAACAGAGCTAAAAATACATGAAAAAATGTATTAAAAAGTAAAAATCTTTCTCTCATCTCCCCAACTTTCCAATCCCCCTCCAAGCAGGAAATTGAAAACACTCTCAGGGAAGTTCCTGATCTTTACAGCAATGCCAGGCTTACCTTCCTTTGGCAAGTGTCCTCCGCAGCTGTGCCCAGGCTGGGGTGGAGCTGGGAGCAGCCCTGCCCCACACAGCCCCTCTCAGCAGCAGCAGCAGCAGCAGCAGCAGCAGCAGCAGCAGCTGCCCTGCTCAGGGTGGCTCCTTCCCCCCACAGCTTCTCCCCAGCGCTGGCAGCAGCTCCCCGGGCCGGCTGAGAGCTGTCCCTGGCAGGCAGCAGAGTCCCTGGGCCAGCACAGCACCCTGGGCTGCAGGACCCTGCTCTGCACCACAGCCCTGGGCACCCCTGGCTGCAGCCCCGGCTGCTCAGCCCTGCAGCAGAGCCTGGCCCCAGGGAGCTGCCTTGTGCTGGGCCTGGGCTGGGGCAGCAGGGAAACCCAGCCCTGCCCTAGGGCCACATCCCTGCCCTGCAGCAGCTCCCAGAGTGCTCCTGGAAGGTGCTCCAAGCTGGGGGATGTGGCAGCTTCAGGAGATCCCTGCAGGAGCTGCAGCTTCTCTTCCCCCAGCCAGAGAGTGACTGTTTGCAAGCCTGGGAGGATTTCTCCTGCAGTGAGCCCTGAGTGAGCTCTGCTCTGTGCTGCCAGCCCAGGCTGAGCTGAAGCCCTGTGTGCCTGTGTGCTGTGCCCGGGGTGGCTGCAGGCAGTGCCCCAGCCCTGCTGGGCTGGCAGAAAAGCTGCTCAAGAAGAAGAATGTGTTTTTAAGCTCTTCTTGGTTACCAGGATCTCCATCTGGATGATGAGCTCAGCCCTGCTCATCAGCACAGACACAGCACAAGGACTTTAATGACCCTCTCGAGGTTTTGGTTCTGTTTACATCAGACTCAGTCCCTCAGGGTGTGATCGAAAACTTCTCCACAACTCAAAGTGAGATTAGAAATCCAAAGTTTCTGGAAGTTTTAATGGGTCCCACTGAGGGACACGACACAGAAAGTGTCCCCAGGCCCCAGGCAGAGCAGAGAACTGCAGGCAGTGATGACAGGTGGGGACAAAGAGAAGCCAAGGCTTGGTGCCCTGGGCCACAGCAGCCTCTGTGCCACCAAGGACACTGAGGAGACACCTTGTCCTGAGGCCCTGGGGCCTCCTGGCACAGCCCCAGCCAGGCTGGGCACTGTCAGCCCCTTGTCCTGCCCTCAGCATCCCCCTGCCATGCCAGTGGCCTCCAGGATGTGCTGGAAGGAGTCCCTGGGGAAGGAGCCTTGGTCAGCAATGGCCCTGGGGGGCTCCTTCATGCTGCCAGGGACTGCAGATTTTTCCAAGGACTTTGGGTTTGGCTTTTTTCCTGGGAGTATCTGAGAGGTTTCTGCAACCCTGGTGTCCAATTATCTGCTTTAATTGGTCCCTTGAGAGGCTTTGTCAGTAACAACACTCAGTGAAGCTCATTAATCCTTCAGGGTACTAGAAGATTTTAAAAGAAGGGGTTTTTGACACTGACTGATAGGTTTGTGCAATCATGGCCTTGAATAATCTGCTTTAATGAGTCCCTTGAGATTTTTACCGAGTAATAACGCTCAGTAGCGTTTATTCATGCTTCAAGGTACTCAGGGGTAATTTAAGTACCTTTTTTGCCACTGAGCATCTGAAACGGTTTTTCTGTAATCCTGGCCTCCAATTCTCTCCTCCAAGGAGTCCATCAAGAGCCTGTGTTGGGCATGGACATCAGTGGGACACACGAATACTGAGGAACACTTTGCGTATTTCCTCCAACTTTGACTCCTGGCAAGGTTTGTGCAATCTCCTCTAAGGCCCTGAGCTTCCAGGGCTCAGCACCAAATGCACCACTGGGCTCATTAGGATCAAGCAAGTGCTGACAAACCATGGCTGTGCCTTGATTTCCCTCTGGTCTGGTGCTGTTGACTAGGAAGTATTTTTTCCTACTGTTATTGGGAAATATTACAAAAAAAACCCCATATTCCTGTTTTCAAGGCTTTATTTTTCTCTTCAGAGAAGATATGACTGACACATTCAGTGACTGATATTGACCCAGGGTCTCTCCTCAGGAGGTCTGGCCTGGTCTGAGAAGTTGTGCCCTGAGGTCTGAGCCAGTGTGGACAACCTTGCTCCGCATTCCCCAACCCCATCCTGTCTGTCCTCTCTCACCTGGGACCTGCTTCGCTCAGAGAACTGGCTGCACTCAGCCAAAAGAGGGGTTTTCTTCATGTTTTAGCAACCTAAAACTCCAAAGTTTCAGACACCCTCGTCAAGTATGTGCCAAGCCCAAGGTGCCACCAAGGAGGTTCCCCTTCGCCAAGGCAGAACCATGCAAGGAATGTTTGAGACACACAGGAAGTTCTACCATAAACACAAATCCTCAGCTCATTGAAGGCAGAATTAGACCAACTGCTCAAGGACAGACAAGCTTTGAACTCCTTGCAGCTCAAAGCTCCAGCTGGGTTGTTAGGAGGTGTGTGAGTGAGGCAAGAGTGAGGGCAAGGGAACTGCAGAGAGCCCTGGAAGTGCTTGTGTGCAGCCAGGTTGTGGGGAAGGGCACTGCAGGCCTGGCCTGGGCCAGGAGTGAGGCTGGATCATCATGCCAAGCTGCCCTGGGCCATTGCAAGGGGCTGTGGCCATGGACACTGCACTGAGCCCACTGTGGCAGCCTCTTGCTCAGGGCTGGTGTCAGTGCCCAGAGGCAGAGGGGATCCCTTGCTGGGGGCTTGTGCCATGGCCACCTGCCCTGTGCCGCGCTGGCTGCTCAGGCACCGCGGAACCAGCAGCAAACGCCACTGCCAGGGCCAAAGGCCAGCTCAGACAGACAGAAAGGGGCAGGGCTGGGCACTGTTTCCATGGCAGCCCTCACTGGGACACCACCCCTGGGTCACCTGGTATGGCAATTGCCATGGAAACCCGGCTCATGGGAAATGCAGGGGTGGACAAAGGTTTTAGTAGGGCCTGTCCCAATAGGAAAGATGGTGATGGTTTGGAACTAAAGGAAGGGAGGTTCAGATAAGGAGAGATAAGGAGGAAATTTTTGATGGTGAGGTTGGTGATCCAGCAGGACAGGTTCCCAGGGAGGTGGTCAATGCCCCATCCCTGGAAACATTCCAGTCCAGCTGGGAAACGGCTCTGAACAACCTGAGCTGCTCAAAGATGTCCCTGCTCATGGCAGGGGTTTGGATGAGATGAGCAATGCAGAGCTCTTCCCATGCAAACCATTCCAGGATTGCATGGGGAGAAGGGGCTGCTTGCTGGACTCCATGCACTGCCTTGACTCCTCCTTGTCTCTGCTGGAGCCCACATGCAGCAGCCAAAGACAGCCCCTTCTCTGGCCTTTGCTGGCCCTGCCTTCCCCAGGGGCTGACAGAGCCAGGCTGGCCCAGGTGACCTTGAGGCTTTGCAGGGCTCAGGCGCAGCGGCTGTGCCAGGCTCAGGGCTGAGGTCACACTCTGTGGGCTGGGGCAGAGCCCAGGCAGAAAGGAGCCCTGAAGCAGCAGCAGCAGCTCTGCAGTGCTGGCCACCAGGCCGGGCTGCCAAGGGAGGCTTGTGGCCATGGCCTGGGAGCAGCTGCTGCTGCCAAGGTGCCTTTGGTGCCTCATGCTCTCCCTGGCACAGCTGCCAGCACGGCACTCTGCACTTGTGCCCGAGGCCTTCACTGTGTTGGGGCTGGCCTGGGGCTTTTCCTGCAGCTGGATCTGCCCTGGCCTGGCACAGGAAAGGCAGTTCCTGCTGGAGCAGGAGGCTCTGCCTGGAATTGGCTGAAACAACTCCAACAAGGCCCTGCTTACTTGAAAATTGCTTCCTAGAGCACTATGTACAAATAATTGTATATCTCCTATACTGTGAAGTAAATAACTTTTTTTTTACTCTGTAGTGTAATTAAGTCTTTCCGTCTAATCGTGATCAGAATCAATCATTTTTATATTTATAAGAACATATCTGGTATTTCGTTGTTAATCCTTTAGGACAATTTGCATTACAGTTCAATTCCACTTCTGCCATCTTTTACACACAAACCTGGGGCTAGGATTGGATCCATCTACACCCACTCTCCTGTCTTTCATAGAATTTGTAAAGTCTAGATTTTCTGGGAGGAATTTGAGGATCATAGTGGTTGTTGGGTGTCATTTCTCTAACACATAACTCAGCAACCATTTCTCCGATGAAGAAATCAAGCTTTTCCCTGAAGCTCCCACTCTGCCCATGACAGGAACCCCTGGGAGTGTCTGGGACATCCCAGCTCTTTTGCAGCCTGGGGACTGCTGGGATGTCACCGTGGAGCCCCCGTGACTGCCTGTGACAGATGGGTGCCTTTACAGCCCAAAGTGCCCTGGGATGTCCCCATGGAATGGCTGTGACTGCCTCTGAGAACAGAGCTCTTTAGCATCCCCAGAAAGCCCTGGAAGGTCTCCAGGATCCTCGAGTCCAACTCCTGGCCCTGCACAGGACACCCCAACAATGCCAGCCTGGGCCCGGCAGCGCTGTCCAAACGCTGCTGGAGCTCCCAGAGCCCTGGAGCTGGGACCCCTCTCTGGGAGCCTGGTCAGTGCCCCAGCAGCCTCTGGGGGAAAAACCTTTTCCTCACATCCCACCCAAACCTGCCCCAACTCAGCTCCAGCCCTTCCCTCCAGTCCTGTCCCTGGGCACCAGAGGGAAGAGGTTCCCACAGCCCCAGCCAGGGACGCGCTCCCAAGGCTGTTCCAGGGCAGCCAGGGCTGGCACCAGCTGGGATGCTCGGTTTCCATGGACCGGGGTTTGGGAATGGGATTCCCCAATTTTGTGCTCCCACTAAAACCGTGCCACTGCTCGCTGCCCTCCAGCCCCCCATTGAAAGTACAAAAGGCAAAGATTCCAGGCTGCGATAAGAACAATTTATTGGGAACAGAAACAAGATAAGAAACAAAAAGGAACAGAAACAATATTAATAACAAATGGGATAAAACTAACAATATAAAGGGAAAACTAAAAAAACATCAACTGGCTCGTCCCATCCTGCCTGGAAAGGTCACCCTTCACCTTGGGGGAGAGATAGAGTCCCTTTCCTAGCCCTAGTAATGACTTGAGATGGGAACAAATACAATGATGGGGCCATGGCCAGACCCTCACATCCTAAAATCCCATCTCACATCATTGCCAGGGGCAGGGAAAAGGACAGGTGTCCTCCCAGAATGAGTCACAGGGAACTGTGGGTCAGTAGGGCTCTTCCCAGTGTGCATCTTCTGATGGGGGATGAGGTTGGAGATGCACATGAAGCCCTTCCCAGAGTTGGGGAACTCGCCGGGCTTCCCTTACTGGTGACTCCGTTGGTGTCAGGTCAAGGTAGAGCTCTGGGTGAAGCTCTTCCCACACTGGGGACACTCGTAGGGCCTCTCCCCAGTGTGGATGCGCCGGTGGGTGATGAGGTGAGAGTTGTGCTTGAAGCCCTTCCTGCAGTCAGGGCAGCGGAAGGGCCTCTCCTCTGTGTGAATGCGCTGGTGCTTGAGGAGATCTGAGCTGGTGTGAAACCTCTTCCCACACTGGGGACACTCATAGGGCCTCTCTCCAGTGTGGGTCCTCTGGTGGACAATCAGGTCGGAGCTGTCACTGAAGCTCTTCCCACATTCCCCACACTCATACGGCCGCTCCCCAGTGTGTGTCCTGAGGTGGCGGATCAGGTTGGTGCTGTCTCTGCAGCCCTGCCCACATTCCCCACACACGTAGGGCCGTTCTCCAGTGTGGATCCTATTGTGGCAGATCAGGTTGGAGTTCTTGCTAAAGCTTTTCCCACACTCCAAGCACTCATAGGACTGCTCCCTGTCATGAAGCTGCTCATGGGCCACCAGGTCTGAGCTCTGGCTCGATCTCCGGCTACGTTCCTGGCACAGGGCAGGTATTTCCTCCTCTGAGCACCCTGGGATAGATTTGGAGCCCCTGCTCCTGTGGGATCTCTGGGGCTTTTCCTCCCTGTTGGATTCCTGTGCCAGGTAGCCACTCAAAACAGCCTCTTCCATGACGTTCTGCTCTGGGGACTTTTCCTCCCTGGTCTCCATGCTCAGCTCCTTGTCTGGGGGAGAAAGAACAAGGAGAGAATGGAATTTCCTCTGTGCAAGAGGGAAGGGGAAAGAGATCCCCCCAGGGAATACCTGGCCGGACGGAATCAGCAGCAGGGTTGTCCTGCAGCTGGGGGCCATGGTGGGCCGGGAGATGGAGCAGGAAAGATGGGGAAAAGGGGCAGTGACTTCCTCCTCACCTGCCTGGCTGCCCCAGGGCATCTTCCTCTTCCTCGCAGCTTCTACCTCCATCTGGCCAAGGTTTGGGAATGGGAAATCCTGGTTTGGGGAAAAACAACAGATGAGCACATTGAGTTTGAAGGTTTGCCTGACCAAGTCCATCTCTAAAAGTCACCTGGAATCTGGGGTCCATAAAAACCTCCTAAACACCAATATTCAGCCCTGAAAATGTCTCCAAGGAATTCCCCATCCCTGGTCTCTCCCCTTTGGTTTTCAGAGGTTCCCCCCTTTCCCAGCTGCTGGGGGTCATGCTTGTATTGAGGGTCCCCCATCTACTCAGTCCCAGCCCTCCCCAGGCTGCTGGGAGTCCCAGCAATCAGAAAAGTTTCCCCCGTATCCATCTCCCCATTAAGGGATGCAAGGGGATTTTGGGGTCTCTGGGTCCCTTCTCCCCTCACTCTCGGCTGTGGAGTGCAGGGGGTAAAGAGAGTCCCCCATGCTCCTCCGGGCTGCCTCTACCATCAGCCACCACCAGGACCCTCAATGTCCCCCCAAGGGGCATTTTCCACTGATCTTTGAAGTTCTTCATTCTTCAAATATCCCTCCTAAGAAACCAAGCCCAGGGACCCCCCAAGATATCTGGGCCGAGCTTGGTTTGGAATGACAGGTGTCTGCTAAGGAAGGTAAGAGCCTCCTTTGAAATGGAAAATATAAACCCCCTTCCTCTGAATTATAATTTAGAAATGAATGGGCTCTCAAGCTAAGATATGGGAATAGGAATAACAGTGCTTTAGTATAAAAAGCAAAATAAAAATGCAGTAGTAAAAAAAATAAGCTGACACAGTCAGAATAGCTGATACCCAGTTAGGCAGGGTGTTGGTAGCAGTGCAATCAAATCGTGGCTGCAGTCCTCCTGGAGTCACAGATGTGGTTTTGTTGAAGCAATGATCCTGTAGAAGGGTGCAGTTTTCCTCTGAAGGTCCAGTGCTGGTGTAGATGGGTCTGGTGTTCCTCTGGGAATCCAGTGGAAACAGGCTGCTTCTGGTGTGTTAAATCTCAGGTTATATCCAGGTAGGAATGCTTGGCTCCTCCCCCTGGGTGGAGCATCTCACAATGGGATGATGGAATTTGATCAGTGATGCAGTGAGACTCAATGGCCCATTAAGATAAGATATCTCCCTGGAGGGAGTGTGGGTGGTGGAAGAGATAAAGAACACAGCCCCAGCTGGTTTGAACAGCTGGCCCATTAACAGAAGATATCCCCCTAGAATTATGAGGAATGGGTAATGGAACAGTTCTTACTTGGGATCTCCTGTTGGTTTTGTTTTCAAATTGGCACACTGGGGAGAGTGGGACCATGCTGGGAACTGTTGTGAGCAGGTTGGAATTCCATGGGCAGATCTCATCCCCATCCCACTGCCATGGAAACTCCAATCCTCTTCCCCCCCAAACCCCTCCTGGGGGTTGCCCTGTTCTTTTCTGTCCTCACCCCCCACAAGACTCCTGAGGGCCCTTCAATGACCCACGCAGTTCCCCCAAATTCCTTTTGAGTGCCCCCTCATCCCCCCCACAGGGATTGCTGGGAGTCCCCTGTGTCCCTTTCCCATGACTTTGGGGTCCCCCCTGACCTTTCCATCTGCGGCAGGCAGGGGGGCACCAGCACTCAGCCCCTCCCCTGTTTCTGTCCCCTTGTGATGGTGGGGGTGGGGCCAAGTGTTCGTGCCCCCCTGCCTGCAGCAGATGCAGCAGTGAGGGGAGTTCAGGGGGTCCCTGAGCATTTGTGGTCCCCTGGGATTTGGGGTGACCCCTCAGGCCTCCAGGATCTCCCTGAACACACTGACACTGCCTGTGCAAAATGAGAAGGGTCAGACCTGGCACGGGGTCCCCAGTTCTGTCACCGGCGTGGCCCAGGTACCCCCAAAACCTTCTGGGAACCCCCAAACCCCCCCGGGACAGTCCAACCTCCCCAGGATCCCAAAAACATCATGGGACCCTCAAAAAACTCCTCAAGAATGCAAAAAGCCATACAGACTCCCCCCCCCCAAACCTCTCAGGACATCAAAATTCCCACAGGACCTCTCAACACCCCTGTCAGACCCCCTTGAGAAGGTTCATACCTGGCACGGGGTCCCCATCTCTGTCACCAGCAGGTACCCAAAAACAGCCCTGGGATCCCCCTGGGATCACCTAATCCCTACCTGTAAAACCCTTGGAAACCTCCAAAAATGCACCACAACCCCAAAAACCCCCGGGATCTGCAAAACCCTTTCCAGGAACCCCTCATGCATGTTTACACCCAACAGGGGGTTCACATCACCATCATCAGCATCACCAGGTACTCCTGAACCCTCCTGGGACCTACAAACCCCTCTTGGCACCCCCAAACCCTTCTGGGACCCCCAAACCCTCCCAGGACCCCCAAACACACCCAGGGCTCCGTACTGGAATCAACGGGAGTGGTTTTGGAATTTTAAGAGCAGTTATAGCAGGACCCAACAAGAGCGGGGGCTCTTAAAGCAGCTGTCTTGGTTTTGAAAGACAGTTGTCTGCCAGGGAGAGCTGGAGCTTCCCTTGGAATGGAGAATGTCACCCACCTCCCCTCCAAATTATTATAATTTTGCAATTAGGGGCTGTCAAGCAATGATATGGGAATAGGAATAACAATTCTTTAATAGGAAAAAACAACAACAACACCACCAAAATACAAATGCAGTAGTACAAGGACAAGCAAGTAAGCAAAACAGAAGTCCTGGAAAAAAACACCCTGACAGAGTCAGGGATATGACCTGAAACTCTGTTAGTCAGGGTGTTGGAAGCAGTCCAAATAAATCCTAGGTGAGGTTCTGTGGGGTACAAATAATGGAGTAGGAAAAGTCCAGTGGTGGAGAGATGGGTCTGGTCTTCCTCTGGTGGAAAAAAACAGATGCCTGCAGTTCCTGAGTCTCAGTTTTTATCGAGGTAGGAATGGTTGGCATCCCCACACACTGGGTGGAGCATCTCCCAATGGGATGATGTAATGTGTCATGTCCTTGATGAGCCTTAATGGCCCATTAGCAGAAGATATCTCCCTGGAGGATGGACAGGAGGTGAAGGAGATAAGAAACACTGACACACCTGGTTTTAACAGCTGGCCCAGTATCAGAAGGCATCTGCCCCCCTCCCCCCTGGAGTTACAAGAGATAAGGAAATATCTGCTTTACAACACATGAAATTGAATACAAATCTCTTACTGTGTCAGGATTTTTTCCAGGACTTCTGTTTTGGTTGCTTGCTTGTCTTTGTACTACTGCATTTGTATTTTGGGTGGGGTTTTTTGGTTTGTGGTGTTGGTGTTTTTTTAATTCCTGTTTAAGAATGTTATTCCTATTCCCATATCTTTGCCTGAAAGCCCCTAATTGCAAAATTATAATAATTTCGATGGAGGGAGTGACATTCTCCATTCCAAGGGAAGCTCCAGCTCTCCCTGGCAGACAACTATCTTCAAAACCAAGACAGCTGCTTTAAGAGCCCCCGCTCTTGTAGGGTCCTGCTATAACTGCCCTTAAAAGAGCAACACCACTCCCGTTTATTCCCTGTCACAGAGCCCTTGGTATTTGGGGTCCAAGGTTGGTTTGGGGTCCTGGGAGGTTTAGGGTGCCTAGAGGTTTGCAGGTCCCAGAAGCGTTCAGGGTACCTTGTGATGCTGATGATGGTGATGTGGACGCTGTGCTGGGTGTAAACATGCATGAGGGTTCCTGGAGAGGGTTTTGCAGATCCGGGGTTTTTGGGGTCATGGTGCAATTTTGGAGGTTCCCAAGGGTTTTTCATGGATTCTAAAGGTGGGCATTAGATTATCCCAGGGGGATCCCAGGCTGTTTTGGGTACCTGCTGGTGACAGAGATGGGGGCCCCGTGCATGGTATGAACCTTCTCAAGGGGGTCTGACTGGGGTGTTGAGAGGTCCTGTGGGAATTTTAATGTCCTGAGAGGGTTTGGGAGGGAGTTTGTATGTCTTTTTGCATTCTTGGTGAGTTTTTTGAGGGTCCCAGGATGTTTTTGTGATCCTGGGGAGGTTGGGGTGTCCCAGAAAGATCTGAGGATTCCTGGGAGGTTTTGGGGATCCAT
>JAJEOU010002574.1:0-18346 GCA_021534815.1 Acrocephalus arundinaceus | reverse complement strand
TAAAATAACTGAAGTACCTTGAAGCATTAATGATCCCCACTGAGTGTTGTTACTGACAAAGCCTCTCAAGGGACTCATTAAAGCAGAGAATTGGAGGCCAGGATTGCACAAACCTCTCAGAGACTCCAAGGCAAAAGCCAAACCCAAAGTCCTTGGAAAAACCTGCAGTCCCTGGCAGCATGAAGGAGCCCCCCAGGGCCATTGCTGACCAAGGCTCCTTCCCCAGGGACTCCTTCCAGCACATCCTGGAGGCCACTGGCATGGGAGGGGGATGCTGAGGGCAGCACAAGGGGCTGACAGTGCCCAGCCTTGCTGGGGCTGTGCCAGGAGGCCCCAGGGCCTCAGGACAAGGGGTCTCCTCAGTGTCCTTGGTGGCACAGAGGCTGCTGTGGCCCAGGGCACCAAGACTTGGCTTCTCTTTGTCCCCACCTGTCATCACTGCCTGCAGTTCTCTGCTCTGCCTGGGGCCTGGGGACACTTTCTGTGTCGTGTCCCTCAGTGGGAGTCATTAAAACTTCCAGAAACTTTGGAGTTGGCTTCTGCTTGGAGTTCTGGAGAGGTTTCTTCAGCTCCCTCTCAGGGACTGATGTTAGGGCCTCAGCACAAAGCCTGATAGGGTCATTAAGACCTTGTGCTCTTTCTGTACTGAGCTCGGCTGAGCCATTGGCACTGAGGCAGCTACTGGCAAGCAAGAGGAGCTTAAAACCAATTTGTCTTGATGAGCAAGCCTTTTGCAAGCCAGCAGGGCTTGGGGCATGCCTGCAAGCCACCCCGGGCACAGCACAGAGGCACAGAGAGCTTCAATCACTCAGGACTGGGAAGGAGATGAGAAGGGACTGGGGGAGAATCACTGCCAGCCCTTGGAACAGGAACCTCTGGCTGCAGGACAATGCAGCTGCAGCTCCTGCAGTGATCTCCTCAAGCTGCAACATCCCAATGCCTACAGACTGTGTGAGTACATTCTCTGATGATCTCTTGTGTAGAGCAGCCAGGGGTGCCCAGGGCTGTGGTGCAGAGCAGGGTCCTGCAGCCCAGGGCGCTGTGCTGGCCCAGGGACTCTGCTGCCTGCCAGGGACAGCTCTCAGCCGGCCCGGGGAGCTGCTGCCAGCGCTGCGGAGAAGCTGTGGGGGGGAAGGAGCCACCCTGAGCAGGGCAGCTGCTGCTGCTGCTGCTGCTGCTGCTGCTGCTGCTGCTGCTGCTGCTGAGAGGGGCTGTGTGGGGCAGGGCTGCTCCCAGCTCCACACCAGCCTGGGCACAGCTGCGGAGGACACTTGCCAAAAGAAGGTAAGCCTGGCATTGCTGTAAAGATCAGGAGCTTTCCTGAGAGTGTTTTCAATTTCCTGCTTGGAGAAGGGTGGGAAATTTTGGGTGATGACAAAAGTTTTTTGCTTTTTATACATTTTTATATATTTGTAGCTCTGTAACTACTTTTATATAATTATGAAACTATAATTCTTAATAACTCTATTCAACTACTAAACATACTTATATATTTATAATCCCTAATTAACTCTAGTAAGTTTCCTGTCCTTTCTCTTAGATTTTAGAGACCTAATTACATTAATAAATTAGCAGACCTAAATACATTCCTGAAATACTGTATTGTCTTATTATCAGGAAGTGGGCATACAGGAAGAACATTTTGGTTTTTAACCAGAGTGTGATCAGTCATAAAAAAAAAGTGGGGCAAAAAAGCCCTTGGACCAACTGCAGTGGGTTGACCCAGGCATGTGTAACTGGGACAACTGAATCTCTTATTGCATATTCCTGTTAAATATCCTAATTAAACAACCTTAATAAAATGTTGAAATCAGGGGCTGCATATGCCCCATCCCCTCTGGGACACCTGGAAGCTTCCAATAAAAGTCAGGTTCACACTTTCCTGTTCTAACACTATAACAAGGGTTTTTTTCTCTTTTGATTATAGGCAAGAGGAGGATGAGAGAAGCAGAGCAGGAATTGAAATCACAGAATCACAGAACATTCTGAGTTGAAAGGGACACCCAGGATCATCAAAGTAATGTTTCAACATTTACAGAGACTCTCTGCCAGCTGTCTCTGCCCTGCCCTCCCAGGCACAGCACCACCACATCTGCTCTTGTTCTGCACTGCCCTGATCCTGTCCCTGTCATCTGGTGCTCTCAGGGAGGCTCTGGCCTTTGCAGCAGCTGAGTCAGGCACTGCCCTTGGCATTCCTGCCAGGCAGCTGTGGCCATGGCAATGGGGTGTCCAAGCTTCCCTGGGACCTGTGGGGCTGTGGGCAAAGCAGTCCATGGGAAAGGGGAATGAGCTGAGCCCCCTCCCTGAGATCCCATCATGGGCACACCCGGGGATCTCCTTGCTGTGTCCTTCCCAGAGCTCTGAGCTGCCCTCCTGGCTGCAAATCTGTGCCAGAGCCCCTGGGAGTTCCCTGAATGTGCCACGGGGAAGTGCAGAGATGGCAGAGCTGAGGAAATGCTGCTGGGTTTGCCAAGGGAGCCGGGAGTGTCCTTGGCAGAAGGGGGTGCTGAGACCTTGCCCAGAGCCCTTTGGGGAGGGTGAGACATTGAGGGATCCCTCTGCTCTGGGCAGGGTCTGGTTTATCCCAGGGTGACAGGGGAGTGTGATTGTGCTCTGATTGCAGCCAAAGCTGCAAACCCAGGGCAGTGGGGAACAAGAACATCCAGCCCCTCACCTTTCCTGAGCCACAGGGAATCCTTTGCCTCTCACATCTCTCAGTGGCAAACTGTGAGTGCAGCAGGAATGCTGGGAATTTCTGACCTCAGAGAACCAGGAATGATGTGTGGGCAGGAAAATAATGGCGAAAATTCCTTCCTGCTCTCCATGTCCTTTAGAAGTGCAAGTGCAGGTGGAAACAAACTTGTCTGCATTAGAAGTGATTCCACTGACAAATCCTGAATATCCAGCCTTGTCCCTCTGCCACATGGCCACAAACCCAGGGCAGCAGGGCAGGGATGGCTCCTCGAGAGCCCCCACACACAGGCCTGGCTGCTCCTGGCACACTCTGAAAGAAAAAATGGAGCTCAGGCAGGGACCTGGGGGAAGGTTTTCCCAGAGCAGGAACAAGGGTGGTTAAATTACAGCAGGACAATCTACAGGGAATGGCCCAGGTTTGGCTGAAAGCAGCCTCTGCTGACTTGTGCATGTCCTTTCTCCATGAACAGGTGCCCATGGCCAGCCCCAGCAAATGTTCAACAGCAGCTCCATCAGCCACTTCCTCCTGCTGCCATTGGCAGACACGCGGCAGCTGCAGCTCCTGCACTTCTGCCTCTTCCTGGGCATCTCCCTGGCTGCCCTCCTGGGCAACGGCCTCATCATCAGCGCCGTAGCCTGCGGCCACCTCCTGCACAGCCCCATGTTCTTCTTCCTGCTCAACCTGGCCCTCACCGACCTGGGCTGCATCTGCACCACTGTCCCCAAAGCCATGCACAATTCCCTCTGGGACACCACAACCATCTCCTATGGAGGATGTGCTGTTCAAGTCTTTTTCTTTGTGGTCTTCACTGGAACAGAGTATTTCCTTCTGACCATCATGTGCTACGACCGCTACGTGTCCATCTGCAAACCCCTGCACTACGGGACCCTCCTGGGCAGCAGAGCTTGTGCCCACATGGCAGCAGCTGCCTGGGCCAGTGCCTTTCTCAATGCTCTCATGCACACAGCCAATACATTTTCCCTGCCCCTGTGCCATGGCAATGCCCTGGGACAGTTCTTCTGTGAAGTTCCCCAGATCCTCAAACTCTCCTGCTCCAAATCCTATCTCAGCGAACTGAGGCTCATTGCTCTAAGTGCCTGTTTGATATCTGGCTGTTTTGTGTTCATTGTTTTCTCTTATGTGCAGATCTTCAGGGTCGTGCTGAGGATCCCCTTTGAGCAGGGACGGCACAAAGCCTTTTCCACCTGCCTCCCTCACCTGGCCGTGGTCTCCCTGTTTATCAGCACTGGCATATTTGCCAACCTGAAGCCCCCCTCCATCTCCTCCCCATCCCTGGATCTGGCCCTGTCAGTTCTGTACTCGGTGGTACCTCCAGTCCTGAACCCCCTCATCTACAGCCTGAGGAACCAGGAGCTCAAGGCTGAAGTGTGGAGACTGATGACTGGATGGTTAAGGAAACATTAAACTGGTGGCCAGTTTCTGCAAATCACTTTTAATAAAAGCCATATTTGATACTTCATGTTTGTAAATTTAGACGTTCTATTTCTTTGGGGTTTTTTTTTTTCTAAAGTCTTTTTTACAAATAAATTTCATTGTTTGTGCCATTTCTCATTCTTCTTCTCTCCACCTTCCCTGCAGCCACAGACTGTGTCAATGAGGGGCTGTGCTCTTGGTGGCTTTAAAGGAACTCAAGGATCTCCCAGCCAAGTTTTCTGCAGAGATCCCCCTTTGGTTCCCTTCTCTGCAGCTGCAGCAGCAATGTCTGTGTGCAGAGCTGGGGGCAGATCAGTGCTGGCACAGCAGCTGTGCCCAGCAGCAGCAGCAGCAGCAGCCCTTGGTGTTGCCAGTGCTGCTGCCGTGGCCCTGCCCCGCTGCCCTGCTGGCCCTGGTGTTGCTGTAGGGCCTGAGTGCTCTCGGGGCCGGGCACAGTGCTGGGGGTGGCAGTGCCGGGGCTGCAGCAGGGACAGGCCATGGGCACTGCTGGGGCAGCGCTGACGCCTCAGGCCAGGGCCTGGGGGCTGCAGGCTCCTTGCCCAGGCTCTCTCCAGAACACTTTGCCCAGGCCAATGCTGAGCACAGAAAAGCCCCGAGAGCAGCCCCAGGCTGGCCGTGGGCAGGCTGGGGGCAAACAGCATGGCTGGGGCTCTGCAAGGGGCCTGGGGGAGACAAGGGGAAGGAGCAGCAGAGCAGGGGCTGATCCATCCCCACTGCGCTGGACACCCCAGGGCAGCGTCCCACAGCGTCCTCATGCACCTGCCAACAACATCCCCCCTCTGCAGCCCTGGCCTCTCCCCCAGCTCACACAGGTGCCGCATCCTTGCAGGCACAGACACGGCAGCACTGCCTCAGGAGCCCCTGTTTGCACTGCCCAGAGCAGGTGTCAGCACCCCCATGGTGTTGGTGTGGGGAGATGAACCTGAGGGAGCACAAATGCCATCGGCCCCTGGGGGCAGGAAGGGCTGGGGGACAGCAGGGAAACCCCTCAGGTTTGTGGTGGCCTCTGAAGTCACACAGAAAGTTTGTTCCCATCAGCTGGGAGTTTCCTGTGCCACTGCAGGTGTTGTTGCCCAGAGCCAGGGCTGCCTCGCAGCCACCCCCAAACTGCCCTGACCTTTTTCTTTACTTCATTTTGGTTTTCTTTTCTCTTCCTATTGCAAATTCCTTCCTATTGCCCACCCCTGTTCCCTCCCCTGCAAACAGCCCATCCCTGGTGTCCCTTTCCTCTCTGGCCCCATTCCCCATTTCAGTTCCTGACTTGGCACCATGGGAACATCCCTTGGGGCACAGGATCATCCTCCAAGTGCTGCAGGAATTGTCTGCAGGCTCCTGCAGTGCCTCGTGCTGCTCCCTTGCCAGAGGCACCCCAGGCCAGGGGGTCCCATCTGGGCTGGTGTGTCTGGCTGTGGGGCTCCCTCTTGTGGGCAAGGAGGAGGAGCTGCAGAGGCTCTGCAGGACTGACAGGATGGGCTTTGGGGCTGTGAGGAGAAGCTGAGGGACCTGGGCTGCTGGACCTTCTGAAGAGGAGGCCCAGGGCTCATCCTGCATCCGCTGAAAAGGTGGTTTCAGAGAATCCCAGAATCAGCAAGGGTGGAAAAGACCTTGGACATCATCAAGTCCAACCTATGCCCTTACACTTCCTTGTGTCTCCTGAGCCTCCTCTTCTCCAGGATAAACCACCCCTGCTCCCTCAGCAACTTTTTTCAGGACTTTTGTTACAGACGGCTAACCAGGCTGCTGTCTATCACTCCCATGAGGTTTCTTTCTGTCTGGCTTCTGTCCTCAGCCTTTAGTTCTTCAGGGCCAAAGTTGTTGTGGCAGAAGTGCAGGGCTTGCACTTGGACTTATTCAACCTCATTGTTAGATTTGACCCCAGGTCCATTCTTTCAAGGGCCTTGTACCCAGCCCTCCTACCCTCCAGCAGATCAACAGTCCCAGACAACTTGGTGTCACCACAGTTCCATGAGGTCCTGGAGTGTCACAATGGTCTCCATGATTCCATGAGGCCTCCCAGTTTCACAGTGTCCCTTTGCTTCCATGGGACTTCTTGGTGTCACAAACTCCCATGGATCCTTGGGCCCTGCAGTGTCACAATGGCACCTTGGTCCCCCAAGGTCCTGCAGTGTCACAATGGTGCCTTAGTTCCATGAGGTCTGGCACTGCAGAAATGGTCTCCTTGTTTCCACAGTTCCACAATGGCGTCTTGCTCCCAAGGGGCATGACTGTCAAACATGTTTCCTTCATTCCAGGAGTCCCTGAGGAGCAACCCTGGCCCCTTGGTTCCATGGGGCCGTGCAGTGTCACACTGGCCCCATCATGACACCAGGTCCTGCTCTGTCCCAATGCTCTGCACGTTTCCACAAGGCCCTGCAGTTTTACAGTGGCCTCTCTGTTCCATCAGGCCTCAAAGGCCACCATGAATTCCTTGGTGCTGCAGGATCACAGTGGAGCCCTGGTCACACAAGATCCTGCAGTGTCACCAGGGACCCTTGGTTCTATGGGGAACCCCAGTGTCATAATTTTTCCCTCAGTTCCAGGAGTCCTTGATATGGAACAATGGCCCCTGGATTCCATTGGGCCCTAGGGTCTCACAAGGCTCTCCTTGGTTCTGCAGTGGCACAATGGCCCCTTGGTTCAACAAGGCCCCACAGGGTCACCGTGGCCTCTGTGGTTCCACCAGGCCCCAGAGTGTCACCACGGATTCCTTGCTTCCATTCAGCCCCTCAGTGTCACAATGGCCCCTTGGCTCTATGGTGCCATGTCATACACAGTGTCACTCTGGTCCTCTGAGTGCCACCAGGCCCCGCAGTGTCACAATGGCCCCTTGCTTCCCCAGGGCCCTGCAGTGTCACCATCATCAGAGAATTCACCAGGCTGGAAAAGACCTTGGAGAGCATCAAGTCACACCTGTGTCCCAACACCGCCTTGTCACCCAGACCATGGCACTCAGTGCCACATCCAGTTACTCCTTAAACACTTCCAGGGACAGTGACACACCCACCTCCCTGGGAATCCCATTCCAATGCCCAATCACCCTATCTGTGAAGAATTTTTCACAATGTCCAGCCTAAACGTCCCCTGCTGCAGCTTAAGGCTCTGTCTTCTTGTCTTGTCACTGTTCCCTGGCAAAAGAGCCTATCCCCAACCTGGCTGAACCCTCCTTTCAGGGAGTTATAGAAAGTGATGTAGTCTCCCCTGAGCCTCTTCTTCTCCAGGACAGACAACCCTAGCTCCCTCAGCCACTCTTCTCAGGACTTGTGCTCCAGACCCCTCACAAGCCTTGCTCCAGCCCCTTCATGTCCTACGTAAACTGGGGGCCCAGAACTGGACACAGCACTCGAGGTTCTGCCAAACCAGTGCCCAGCACAGGGGAAGAATCACTGCCCTGCTCCTGCTGGCCACACCATTCCTGATCCATGGGAGTGCCAGGAGTTGGATGAAGGAAATGGTGAGGTAGGAGTGGGGACAAAGTCTGATGGATTGTCAGCCATGCAGGTTCTTGATTTTCATATCAATTCAGACTGCATTAGAAGGTGCTGGGTGTGAATATAATTCAGACATTGCTAATATAAATCTATAAACAGGAAATGGAAGTTTGATGGTACAAAACTGTTTAGTTTGTATCATTTTTATCATTTTAATCACTATAAATACACTTCTGAAATCTGTCTAATAAACCACAGAAAAAAAAACCACCTTAAAATATTCTCAGGAGCTTTTATTGTTCAGGTGTATTAAACGTATGTTTATGAGCTTTTCTCACTGAATTCCTGAACTGAAGAGCTCAAGAAACAAGAGGCCTCTGGAGTAGAAAAATTCATCAGCAACATCCAAGTGGCTGAAGATCCATCCTCATCAGAGCAGCAATTAACAGAAATTGGCACAGCTTTCTGGCTGCCCCAGCTTTGGCATCGGCCCTGGGCCTGCAGCAGGAACAGCTCTGGAGGACCCCAAGGCCGAGGCTGTTGTGCTGGCCTGGGCAGATGGGATGGCAGCAGGGGCTGCAGAGCTCTCAGCATCTCAGCCAGAGGGGAGCAGGGCACACAGGGAGCCTCCTTTTCCCTTGGCCCAGCCCCTTGCCCATGGCTGGGGCTGAGTCCTGTCTGAGCTGCAGCTGCTGCTGTGCCCTTGCCAGGGGCTGAGGCCGTGGGGCCCCTGCCCAGAGCAGCCTGGCCTGAGCAGAGCTGTGGGGCCAGAGGCAGCTGGGCTGTGCTGGGGAGAGGCCCTTGGTGCTGCCCAGAGCTCAGGGCAGCTGGCAGAGGTTGGAGGGAGCTGGGCTGGGCTCAGAGAGCCTGGCAGAGAAAGCATCAGTGTTCATCTAAGCCTGGGTGAGCGTGCAGGGGCAGGACTCAGCCCAGGCCTTGTGGGGCAGGGCCAGCACCTGGGGAAGGCATTGAAAACAGGCAAGGGGCCCAGAGAGGAGGCTGCTCTGTGCCCTTGCTGGCATGGCCAGAGCAGGGAGGGGGCCCAGGACATTTGTCAGTGCCAGCCTCTGTCCCCAGCCCTTGCCAGCCCTGGCTGCTCAGCCCAGGTTTGTGGGGCACTTTGGCTGTGGCCCAGCTCCATCCTCCTGCGGGGCTCAGGGCTTGTTGCCGGCCATGGTCAGCCCTGCGCAGCCTCTCTGCTGGCCCAGAGCCCGGCAGAGCCCGGGGCAGGGCTGTCTGTGCAGGCCCACAGGTGCCCCGGGCTGTGCAGGAGCTGGCAGAGGCTGCCCAGCAGGGAGGCCATGGGGCACAGAGCCCCAAGGCTGCTGTGGGCACCACGGCACAGGGGCCCTTCCCAGCCGCAATGCTCCTGTCCTGCCCTGGGCCTGTGTCCTGCCACAGGGGCTGTGGCACCAGAAAATGGCTCCAAGAGATTTCCTGTCCTGGGGAATGGTGAGTATAACAGAATGTGGTGTGGACAAGAGCAAGAGCTGCTGCTCCAACACCATTAGAGTAGCATCATTCTAAGTAAAGGCAGATTAGGGGTTTTTTGTTCTTACCACCTGTTTACCTGGACCAGCCTGTCAATGGCATGGGAAGCACCAGAGAGATCACTCACTGCCCAACTGACAGCTGCCATCTCTGCTTCAGCCACAACATCCTCTAAAGTGCCTCCTCCCACGTATTCCATAACCAGCCACACTTCCTCAAGGACAAGGTAGCTCAAAGATGAAAAGTGTGGCATGGAGATCAATGTGCACAGCTAAATCACCTGATAGAAAAGACTACAACTGAGTCTTGTTCCCAGGTTTCTTGTAAATGAAAACTGAATCAAATGGAGAGACATTACTCTGAGGCCGAACACTCCCTAGAATCTGTACAGTCTGAATCAGAAAGGCACGTCCCTGAAAAAGGAGATGTCTTAGATGGCAAGCAAGGGAAAAAGGCAGTTTAGCAACAACAGAGATAAATCTGACAGCAGGACACAGCCCATCAGCTGGTTCACCATTCTAACTCAATCCCACCAGGAACTCCAGGAACAAGGCCACACAACTCTCACAGTTACCCATGGGTAGGAGTGAGGGGCAGGCAAGGCAAGGCATGGCGAGGGAGGAGTGGGCAAGGCAAGGGAGGGGGAGGCAGTGCAAGGAAAGGTAAGTGAGGGGCAGGCAGGGCCAGGCAAAGTCAAGGCAAGGGAGGAGTAGGCAAGGCAAGGCAAGGCAAGGCAAGGGAGGTGTGTACAAGGCACAACAAGGCAGGGTTAATCCAGGCAAGGCAAGGGAGAGGAAGGCAAGGAAAGGCCAGATATGGGTAGACCAGGCAAGGAGAGAAGGGCGTAGGCAAGACAAGGAAATCAGTGGGGGCAAAGAAAGGGAGGGTCTGCAAGGGAAGAGAAGTGAGAGGTAGGCAAGGCAAGGCAGGGGAGGAAGGGATAGGCAAGGCAAGGGATGGGTCTGCAAGGTGAGGTAAGGGGGAGGTAGGCAGGGAAAGGCAAGGCTGATATTGGGACCCCTCTGGGTTTGGCTCCTACAGACCCCACAGTGGGTCAGACCCTGGGCTGAGGGAAGGGGTCCCATGTAAGCCCAGCACAGGCATTTCTCTTTGAAGAGGCCGTTCTGCAGGGAGAAAGGAGAAAAAGAGACTTTCCTGTCTCCCGAGATTCCCCCTCCTCCTTCAGCAGCCATACCTCAATCAGTCAGTTCATATGAGAGTGAGTTCATCTGATCACTTGCATGCGGGGAGCACAAGGCACTCCAAACTGAACCCTGCCAGAGCCCAGCCCTGCCTGCCCATTTTGAGGGTGTGAGGGAATGGAATTTCAGTAGGAGCTGACCCACAATGATACTTTGCCACTTGTGGGTTTCCCACAGCCTTAGAAGTTGTGCAAACACCCGCTCACCCTTCAAATGTACACATGTGCCTGGGGGAAATTCAGGTTCCCTGGAGTTGTGGCTGCTTCCCTTTGAAACAGGAGCTGTTGCCTTTTCTGGTGTGCTTAAATCCCTTCTAACTATTAGCAAGTGGGTGAGTAAAGGAAATTACCCTGGAGGAAGGGACCAGAACCTTGGAAAAGGATGAAAAACACACCTGAATTACAAATGAAATCTATTTCATTTATTTATTTAGTACTAATCTATTATTACAAACAAAAACATGTTTCTGAGATGAAGCTGCTCACACCCTGGAAAGATGCTTCTGTTGCTTTAATATTTCAAGGATGTCCACAGCCTGTGGAGCAGCCCGGCTCTCTGCCCCTCTGCCCACAGGGGTGCAGCACTCCAAGCTCCCCCAGGAGCCACAAGAGGGCTGGGAGAAGGGCAGGTGTCCTCAGAAGTGACACCACCACTGCACAGTTCTCTGTGCTCTGCTTCTGTGGAGACTCGGGATGGCCAAATGGGGATTTATTTTCCCCTCCTGTTCACTTGGAGGTGATTTTGTGATCCTTTAGAGGAACATCTGACCAGCCCCTGCCTCCATTTCATTTTATTCTCTCCACTTTGGAGTTGGCCTGCTGGGATGGATGTGGAAATTGGTAGTGTCTCCCCATTCTTCCCTCCAGCTCTCAGCTGTAACTTGTATTAAACACTGCAAATGGCCTCATTTATCTGGTGGGGAACATGTAAGGTGGAGAAAGATAATAGGACTTGTTTTCATGAACCTTGTGATAGTAAAGAAAAATGAGGTTTGTTATTCTGCTGTGGTGCTGGGTTTTGGGAGTTTATTTCTTGTTCTTGTTATTATTATTTTTTAGTATTACTATTCATTGGTAAGACTTTTAAACCTTAGACATTCTTAACAATGGCTGGAAGTCACTCACTGGGAAAATTCCCTTGCTTTTCCCACCGGGATTAAACTGTACAGTGGACTCCAAGTTTCCAGTAGATTCTAAAGATGGAAAATCCTGTTAATGGTGGGTTTGGTGTAGTTTGGAGATGGGAAAGGGTCTCATCCCCTCCCAGAGATGCCCCAAGCCCGCTCTGCTGTCACGTCTGCATTCATGGCCCCTCACGGCTGTCCTGCCCTGGGGACGTGGTGGGACCTCCCTCCTGCCAGGGCTGAGGCTCCTCATGGCCCCTCACTGCCCTTCATGGCTCCATAGAACATCTCATGGCCTTTCATGGTCTCTCGCAGCCTTTCATGGCCCTTTATTTCCCTTCACAGCTCCTCTGGGCTTCTCACAGCCCTCACAGCCCCTGATTTCTACTTGAATTTTATCCATAAAACTCCAATTGCTTTTTTTCCTCAGTGCCACCCAGAGTGCTTTTGTGACAGAAATCTCTGGCATCATGAGTAGCAGATCTCCCAATATTCACAAGTCCCTGAGCACAAAGTTGAGGAGAATTAAAGCCACACAAGCCACATTTTCAGCACTCAAACCCAGCCCTGTTGCTGGTGCTGCTGAAATAGGATCAACCGACAGAGTTCATAAGACAAATTGCCTGTAGAGTGTCAAATAAAATGAAAAAAATCCACCAGGAGAAAGAGAAACCAGAACTTCTCAACTTGCTTCATTGTTTCTTGCGAGCAGCAGCAGAAAGTGGAGATGCCCAGAGGTATTTCCAGCTGCTGCTGATCCCAGTTGGAGCCCAGCCTGCTGCCCAGTCCCAGCAGGAACCTGAGCCCAGCCTGGGGAGCTCCCACAGTGTCAGGAGCTCAGCGCACGCGGGGCCAGGCCCAGAGCCCCGGGCACGGCCGCTGATTGCGGGGCAGCAGCGCAGGCGGAATGTCCTGCAGCCCAAACCTCCTGCTCCTGCCACACAGCACCCATTGTTCTCCCCCTCCTCCTCCTCTCCCAGCATGGCACAAATTCCAGCTTGGAGGACGCTTTACATTAATGAGCTAAATCAATTATTAGAAGTGGCAAATGATACTGCGAAAATACCCAATAGCACATCCTCTGAGCTCCAACAAACACGAATGAGGGCACTACAGAATTGCAAGGCCTTGGATTATCTGCTTGCTGGCCAGGGACAAACCTGTGCTATTCTAGGCCAGGAATGTTGCAGGAATCAGAGCTGAGTTTGAAGTCCAACAATCAGGAATCACTGCACTAGAAGTGATTTCAGCTTGTTTGTTTTACAGTATAAAAGCAGGGCTCTCTCACAGTGAGGTTGGAGCCTCACCTGTGGCTGGAGGCACCTGGAGGAATTCCCAGTGTCTGGGAGTGGCTCTGCAGTCTTGGCTGTGACAGCTTCCCCCAGCTGATGTGTGGATGTGGGTGATGGTAAAGCCTGAGGGTAATTGGTGATGGATCTTTCTTAATCACTGTGGACAATCTTTGGTAGCCATGATTTGGTGCATTGCTGAGCTTCTCGTTTTTAAATTCTTTGCACTTTTTCATTATTATAAATTACACAATTCCTTCAGCTGGTGTCTATGTCCTTGGTGCTGACCCTCCCCATATGCAAAACTGACACTGAGGGCCCCACAGAACCAAAGGTGCCTTGTGACACTGTGGGGCCTCGTGTGACAAAGGGACCATAGTGACTCTGTGGGGCTCCATAGAAACAAGGAGTGCATTGTGACACTGCAGAACCAAGGAGACCATTCTGACCCTCTGGGATCCCCTGGAACCTCGAGGCCGTTGTGACACTGCAGGGCCTCATGGAACCATGGAGACCATTCTGTGGGGACTCATGTAACCAAGGGTATGTTGTTTTCCTCTCCCTGGCACTGCCCAGTCCAGCCTCTCCATACCTCTGCCCCAGCCCAGCAGAGCAAGGGAGCAAGGCTGGCCCTGCAGTAGGAACTGGAGGCTGTGGAGGCCAGGGACAGTCACTCTGTGTCTGGAATGCTCAGGAGATGCTCAGCTTGGGCAGCTCCTGCTTCCCCAGGGACAGGGCAGCCTCTTTCCAGGGCTCCTCTGCACACCCACGGGCTCCTGCTCTGCTCCTGGCACATTCCAGCTGTGCACAGAGCCTTTCCCAGGGGAAACGTCTGTGCTGGCCTGAGCAGCCATTGCTGCAGCCCCTGCACTGCTGCCCACAGCCCAGAGCTGGGGCTGCTGCTCTGCAGAGCACAGGGGCTGTGCTGCCCGGGGCCCTGGGCTGCCTCTGCTGGGCTCTGCTGCTCAGGCTGGGAGACAGAGGCAGCTGAGGGTGCTCCCTGAACTGACCCCATCCCACACAGGCCCTGCTGGGGCCATGCAGGGTGCTCTGAGGTGCCTGCTCTGTTCCAGGGCTGCCAGCTGGCCTTGGGGCGTCGTTGATCCTCCTGGGGAAGTTCCCTGAGGGTCAGAGGACTCAGTGCCCAGACTCCTTTCTTGTCTCTGCTGTGTCCCCCGGGGCTGCAGAGCTCTCCTGGGTCACAGCAGACATTCAGTCCCTGATCTCTGGGTGACCCCACCCTGGGCAGGATTCTGCTCCAGGACTCCACTCACTGCTGACCTGATGGGCTGGGCTGTCCTTGCAGATCCTCTGTGCTCTCCTGGCAGGTTCTGATTTCCTACACAAAAGTGTTCACCTTCCACCAGAGCCATCAGGAGCTGCAGAGCCCCAGGCAAGTGACTTGGAGATCATTTGTCATCTCCATGGCCACTGACCACTGACACAAAACACCTGACCCTGCCCTCAGTCCCTGCAGTACCACAGTGGGACCCTGATCTCAGCACTACCTCCAGGGATAAACAAGCAAAGCAGTGAGACTCTGCAAAATCCATTCCTTGGGCTTCTCCTGGAGATTACTAACTTAGTAAAAAAAACTAAGCCTTTGGGCACTGCCCTAAGGAAATCCCCTTTGCTGATGGAGCTGCTGTGCTGGAGCCCAGCTGTGTCCCAGCAGTGCCCATGGCCTGTCCCTGCCTGTGGTCACAGCACGGACACACAGCAGGACAGGGGCTGAGCTGCCAGAGCACTCAGGCCTTGGACAAGGACAATAAAGGAGAGGGTGGGAGTGGAAAAAGTGCAGCTCTAAAAATACCAAGTGCTGCTGCTCCCTTGCAATGTTGCTGTGCTGGGACTCTTTTTCTCTCAACCTCTGCACACAGACACTGCCCCTGCAGGTTTAGGAGAGGTAACAGAAGGAGGATTTTTGAAAAATAAGTCTCTGCAAGAACATTTAATTTATTTAAACACAAACAGAGCATAATTCCTAATTTACACAGTCTGTGAGTCAAATTAAAGAGGTAGACAGTGAACTAAATATGGGAATATGACTAAATTTTCAGTGCAAAAAAATCACAAGGGAGAAGTAGAAAAGCCAGTAGAAAACTCCGAGCAGTATTAAAAGCTTTAGAAGCAGGCTGGGCATGTAATGTGTTACACAGAGAACAGTCTGCAGAATAAAAAAGAAATATTCTAACTTCTGAAACCATCCAGTCATCAGTGTCCACACTGCAGCCTGGAGCTCCTGGTTCCTCAGGCTGTAGATGAGGGGGTTCAGGGCTGGAGGCACCACTGAGTACAGAACTGACAGGGCCAGATCCAGGGATGGGGACGAGATGGAGGGGGCTTCAGGTGAGCAAACATGACAGTGCTGAGGGACAGAGACACAACGGCCAGGTGAGGGAGGCAGGTGGAAAAGGCTTTGTGCCGTCCCTGCTCCGAGGGGATCCTCAGCACAGCCCTGAAGATCTGCACATAGGAGAAAACCATGAACACAAAACAGCCAAGTCCTAAAGACATGGAAAACACAAGAAGCCCAAGTTCCCTGAGGTAGGATTTGCAGCAGGAGAGCTTGAGAATGTGTGGGATTTCACAGAAGAACTGGCCCAGGGCATTGCCATGGCAAAGGGGCAGGGAAAATGTATTGGCCGTGTGCATGAGAGCATTGAGAAAGCCACTGGCCCAGGCAGCTGCTGCCATGTGGGCACAAGCTCTGCTGCCCAGGAGGGTCCCGTAGTGCAGGGGTTTGCAGATGGACACGTAGCGGTCATAGCACATCACAGTCAGGAGAAAATATTCTGATCCAATGAAGAACAGGAAGAAAAAGAGCTGAGCAGCACATCCGGCATAGGAGATGGTTGTGGTGTCCCAGAGGGAATTGTGCATGGCTTTGGGGACAGTGGTGCAGATGCAGCCCAGGTCGGTGAGGGCCAGGTTGAGCAGGAAGAAGAACATGGGGCTGTGCAGGAGGTGGCCGCAGGCTACGGCGCTGATGATGAGGCCGTTGCCCAGGAGGGCAGCCAGGGAGATGCCCAGGAAGAGGCAGAAGTGCAGGAGCTGCAGCTGCCGCGTGTCTGCCAATGGCAGCAGGAGGAAGTGGCTGATGGAGCTGCTGTTGGACATTTTTTACTCTGGCCATGGGCACCTGTTCATGGATACAGGACATTGAAAAATCAGCAGAGGCTGCTTTCAGCCAAACCTGGGCCATTCCCTGCAGACTGTCCCACTGTGACTCACACACCCTTGTTCCTGCTCTGGGAAAACCTTCCCCCAGGTCCCTGCCTGAGCTCCAGTTGTGCTGTCTGAGTGTGCCAGGAGCAGCCAGGCCTGTGCGTGGGGGCTCTTCAGGAGCCATCCCTGCCCTGCTGCCCTGGGTTTGTGGCCATGTGGCAGATGGACAAGGCTGGATATTCAGGATTTGTCACTGGAATCACTCCTAATGCAGACAGGCTTGTTGCCATCTGCACTTCTATTTCTAAAGGACATGGAGAGCAGGAAGGAATTTAGCCATTATTTTCATGCCCACACATCATTCCTGCTTCTCTGAGGTCAGAAATCCCCAGCATTCCTGCTGCACTCAGTTTGCCCAGTGAGAGATGTGAGAGGCAGAAAGGTCCCCCTGGCTCAATTGATTGTCTGGGATGGGCTTGTTCCCAAACTGCCCTGGGTTTGCAGCTTTGGCTGCAATCAGGAGCACAATCACACTTCCATGTCACCCTGGGATAAACCAGACCCTGCCCAGAGCACAGGGATCCCTCAATGTCTCCCCCCTCTCCAAAGGGCTCTGGCAAGGTCTTCAGCACCTCCTTCTGCCAAGGACACCTCCCCGGCTCCCTTGGCAACCCAGCAGCATTTCCTCAGCTCTGCCATCTCTGCACTTTCCCCGTGGCACATTCAGGGAACTCCCAGGGGCTCTGGCACAGATTTGCAGCCAGGAGGGCAGCTCAGAGCTGGGAAGGACACAGCAAGGAGATCCCTGGGTGTGCCCATGATGGGATCTCAGGGAGGGGGCTCAGCTCATTCCCTTTCCCATGGACTGCTTTGCCCACAGCCCCACAGGTCCCAGGGAAGCTTGGACACCCCATTGCCATGGCCACAGCTGCCTGGCAGGAATGCCAAGGCAGTGCCTGACTCAGCTGCTGCAAAGGCCAGAGCCTCCCTGAGAGCACCAGATGACAGGGACAGGACAGGGCAGTGCAGGAAACAAGAGCAGATTGGTGTCCTGTGCCTGGTAGGGCAGGGCAGAGACAGCGGCAGAGAGTCTCTGTAATGTTGAACATTACTTTGTTGATCCTGTGTGTTCCTTTAAAGTAGAATATTCTGTGCTTACAATTCCTGTTCTGCTTCTCTCATCCTGCCTTTTGCCTATAATCAAAAGAGAAAAAAACCCCTTGTAGCAGCATTAGAACAGTAAAGTAAAAACCCGACTTTTATTGAAAGGTTCCAGGTGTCACAGTGGGGATGGGGCTTACCGGGTCCCTGATTTAAACATTTTTAAAGGTTTATTAATTAGGATATTACAGGAATATGCAATTGGGCAATTCATTTGCCCCAGTTACACATCCCTGGGTCAACCCATTAGCAGGGTCCTAGCGCGGTTCATTTCTCCACTTTTTTAAGGACTGCTCACACTCTGGTTAAAAACCAAAATGTTCTTCTTGTTGTCCTCTTCCTGATAATAAGACTATACAGTATTTCAGGAATGTATTTAGGTCTCTAATTGTTCTAAAATCTAGAGAAAGGCAGGAAACACAGAGTTAATTAGGATTATATATAAAGTATTAATAGTAGTTGAATAGAGTAATTAAGAATTATAGTTTTAACTATAATAATAGTTACAGAGCTACAAATATATGAAAATGTATAAAAAGCAAAAATCTTTTTGTCATCACCCAACTTTCCCATCCTTCTCCAAGCAGGAAATTGAAAACACTCTCAGGAAAGCTCCTGATCTTTACAGCAATGCCAGGCTTACCTTCTTTTGGCAAGTGTCCTCCGCAGCTGTGCCCAGGCTGGTGTGGAGCTGGGAGCAGCCCTGCCCCACACAGCCCCTCTCAGAGCAGCAGCAGCAGCAGCAGCAGCAGCAGCTGCCCTGCTCAGGGTGGCTCCTTCCCCCCACAGCTTCTCCCCAGCGCTGGCAGCAGCTCCCCGGGCCGGCTGAGAGCTGTCCCTGGCAGGCAGCAGAGTCCCTGGGCCAGCACAGCGCCCTGGGCTGCAGGACCCTGCTCTGCACCACAGCCCTGGGCACCCCTGGCTGCAGCCCCGGCTGCTCAGCCCTGCAGCAGAGCCTGGCCCCAGGGAGCTGCCTTGTGCTGGGCCTGGGCTGGGGCAGCAGGGAAACCCAGCCCTGCCCTAGGGCCACATCCCTGCCCTGCAGCAGCTCCCACAGTGCTCCTGGAAGGTGCTCCAAGCTGTGGGATGTGGCAGCTTCAGGAGATCCCTGCAGGAGCTGCAGCTTCTCTTCCCCCAGCCAGAGAGTGACTGTTTGCAAGCCTGGGAGGATTTCTCCTGCAGTGAGCCCTGAGTGAGCTCTGCTCTGTGCTGCCAGCCCAGGCTGAGCTGAAGCCCTGTGTGCCTGTGTGCTGTGCCCGGGGTGGCTGCAGGCAGTGCCCCAGCCCTGCTGGGCTGGCAGAAAAGCTGCTCATCCAGAGAAATGTGTTTTTAAG
>JAJEOU010002874.1:0-21329 GCA_021534815.1 Acrocephalus arundinaceus | reverse complement strand
AAGCCCTTTCCCCTTCATCTTTTCTCCCTCCTCCCATCCTAGAATTCCCCGTGTCCATTGGGGGCTTCCCCTGATCCCCCCCACCCCCTGTGGGGGATTTCAGAAAATCCAGAAATTTCAGAGCCCACATCACCTCCTCCCTCCCTGAGCTGCTTCAGTGCCCCTTTCCTCAAATATTTTTAGTCACCCCAAATTTTTCCAGGCTGTTTTGGGGCTAGCAGGGTTTTTTAGGGGTTCCCTGAGCTCTGTTTGGTCCCCCCCTTTTCCATTCTCCCACTGTTTCCCTTTGGTATTTGGGGGCTCCTGGGGGAAGTGGCTCCCCTGGGGTTTTGGGTCTGTTTCCCAAAGGTTTGGGGCCCTCTCAGTGGGGTTTAGGGTTTCTTTCCTGGGATTTTGGGTCCCTTTTCCATAGATTTGGGTCCCTTTCCTGAGGTTTTTGGGGTCACTTTCTTGGGATTTTTGGGGTCCCCCTTCCCCAGGGTTTTTGGGGCCCCTCCCCAGGGTTTTGTGTCTCCTCCCTGGGATTTTTGGGTCCCTCCCTGGGACTTTTGGGCCCCCATCCTCAGGATTTTGGGTCCCTATCCCAGGGATTTAGGCTCCCTCCCCAGGATTTTTGAGTTTCCTCCCCGGGATTTTTGAATCCCTTTCTTGGGATTTTGGGTCTCTTCCCTGGGGTTTTGGGGTTTGGGTCTCTCCCACAGGTTTGGGGCCCTCTCCGTGCGATTTTGGGGTCCTCTCCCCAGGGTTTTGGGTCCCTTCCCCAGGGTTTTGGGTCCCTTTTCCAGGGTTTTAGGTCCCTTCCCTGGGGTTTTGAGTCCCCTCCCCAGGATTTTTGGGTCCTTTCCCTGGGATTTTGGGTCCCTTCCCCGGGATTTTGGGGCCCTCTCCCCAGAATTTTTGGGGTCCCTTTCCTGGGATTTTTGGGTCTATTCCCTGTGGTTTTGGGTCTCCTCCCTGGGATTTTTGGGTCCCTTTCCCTGGGATTTTGGGTCTATTCCCCAGGATTTTTGGGTCCCACTTCCCCAGGATTTTTGGGGCCCTTCTCTGGGGTTTTGGGATCCTTTCCTGGGATTTTTGGGGCTCCCTCCCTGGGATTTTTGGGGCCCTCTCCCCAGGGTTTTGGGTCCCTTTTCCAGGGTTTTAGGTCCCTTCCCTGGGGTTTTGAGTCCCCTCCCCAGGATTTTTGGGTCCCTTTCTCAGGATTTTGGGTCTATTCCCTGTGGTTTTGGGTCCCTTCCCCAGGATTTTTGGGGCCCCCTCCCCGGGATTTTGGGTCCCTTTCTTGGGATTTTTGGTCTCCCTTCCCCAGGATTTTTGAGGCCCCCTCCTTGAGATTTTTGGGGCCCCCTTTCCTGAGGTTTTGGGTCTATTCCCCAGGATTTTGGGTTTTAGGTCCTTTTCCCACAAGTTTGGGACCCCCTCCCCAGGATTTTTGGGGCCCTTTCTCGGGATTTCTGGGTCTTCCTTCCCCGGGATTTTTGGGGGTCCCTTCCTTGGGATTTTGGGTCCCTTTCCCAGGGTTTTCGCTCCCTCTCCCCAGGATTTTTGGGTCCCCTCCCTGGGATTTTTGGGTCTCTTTCCCTGGGATTTTGGGTCTATTCCCCAGGATTTTTGGGGGTCCCTTCCCTGGGATTTTTGGGTCTATTCCATGAGGTTTTGGGGTCCCCTCCCCGGGATTTTTGGGTCCTCCTCCTCAAGATTTTTGGATCCCTTTCCCGGGATTTTGGGGGTCCCTTCCCCTGGATTTTTAGGTCTATTCCCTGGGGTTTTTGGGTCCCCCTTCCCTGGGATTTTTTGGGGTCCCTTCCCTGGGATTTTGGGTCTATTCCCCGGGATTTTTGGGGGTCCCTTCCCTGGGATTTTGGGTCTATTCCCTGGAAGTTTTAGGGCTCACTTCCTTGGGATTTTGGGTCTATTCCCCAGGATTTTTGGGTCTGTTCCCCGGGGTTTTTGGGGGTCCCTTCCCCAGGATTTTTGTGTCTATTCCCCGAGGTTTTGAGTCCCTCCCCAGGGTTTTTGGGGGTCCCTTCCCCTGGGATTTTTGGTGTCCCTTCCCTGGGATTTTGGGTCTATTCCCCAGGATTTTTGCGTCTGTTCCCCGGGGTTTTTGGGAGTTCTTCCACGGGATTTTTGGGTCTATTCCCCGGGATTTTTGGAGATCCCTTCCCCGGGATTTTTGGGTCTATTCCCCGGGATTTTTGGGGATCCCTTCCCCTGGGACTTTTGGGTCTATTCCCCGGGGTTTTGAGTCCCCTCCCCAGGGTTTTTGGGGGTCCCTTCCCCCGGGATTTTTGGTGTCCCTTCCCTGGGATTTTGGGTCTATTCCCCAGGATTTTTGGGTCTGTTTCCCGGGGTTTTTGGGAGTCCTTCCACAGGATTTTTGGGTCTATTCCCCGGGGTTTTTGGGTCCCTCTCCCCGGGATTTTTGGGGGTCCCTCCCTGGAATTTTTGGGGGTCCCCTCCCCGGGATTTTTGGGTCTGTTCCCCGGGTTTTTGGTCCCGTCTGACCCGACCCCCGGCAGCCCCACAGGGCAGAAGTTCCGCAGTAAGATCGAACTGCGCCGGTTCCTGGGCCCCGGGCACGACCTCAGCAACTTCGACTTCAAATCCGGCCAGGAGCGACCCAGCCCCACCCGGGTACGGGGAGGGACCCTAAAAACCACGGGGAGGGGGCACAGAAATCCCAAAATATCCTGGGGAGGGAAAGCTGGGGTTCCCCGGGGTGGGGAATAAAGAAATGGGGCAAAAGGGGCTCCCCAGAGTGAGGAAATGGGGTTGAGGAGACCCTAAATTGAGGGGGGAACAAGGGGTCCTTAAATTGGGCAGGAACAGTAATGGGGGTTTTGGAGTTCCAGGGGTTTGAGGGGTTTCAAATTTGGGGATTTGGGGTTTTTTGGAGATTATTTACCCCAAAATTTGCAGGTTTTGTGGTGATTTGAGGGAAACTTTGACCCCAAAATTAGGGTTGAACCGCCCCAGAATTTGTGGTGATTTGAGGGAAACTTTGACATCAAAATTTGGGTTGAACCACCCCAAAATCTGTGGGTTTTGTGGTGATTTGGGGGAGACTTTGACCCCAAATTTGGTGTTGAACCGCCCCAAAATTTGTGGGATTTGTGGTGATTTGAGGGAGACTTTGACCCCAAATTTGGGGTTAAACTGCCCGAAAATTTGCGAATTTTGTGGTGATTTGGGGGAAACTTTGACCCCAAATTTGGGGTTGAACCACCCCAAAATCTGTGGGTTTTGTGGTGATTTGAGGGAAACTTTGACCCCAAATTTGGGGTTGAACCGCCCCAAAATTTGTGGGTTTTATGGTGATTTGGGGGAAACTTTGACCCCAAAATTGGGGTTGAACCGCCCCAAAATTTGTGGGTTTTGTGGTGATTTGAGGTAGACTTTGTCCCCAAATTTGGGATTGAATCACCCCTAAATTTGCAGGTTTTGTGGTGATTTGGGGGAAACTTTAACCCCAAAATTAGGGTTGAACTGCCCCAAAATTTGCAGTGATTTGAGGGAAACTTTGACCTCAAATTTGGGATTGAATCACCCCGAAATTTGCAGGTTTTGTGGTGATTTGGGGGAAACTTTAACCCCAAAATTAGGGTTGAACTGCCCCAAAATTTGCGGTGATTTGAGGGAAACTTTGACCCCAAATTTGGGGTTGAACCACCCCGAAATTTGCAGGTTTTGCCGTGATTTGGGAGAGACTTGTACCCCAAATTTGGGATTGAACCGCCCCAAAATTTGCAGGTTTTGTGGTGATTTGGGGGAAACTTTAAACCCAAAACTGGGGTTGAATCACCCCAAAATTTGCAGATTTTGCAGTAATTTGAGGGAAACTTTGACACCAAATTTGGGGTTAAACCACCCCAGAATTTGTGGGTTTTGCCGTGATTTGGGGGAGACTTTGACCCCAAAATTTGGGGTTGAACCGCCCCAAAATTTGCAGGTTTTGTGGTGATTTGGGGGAAACTTTGACCCCAAAATTTGGGCTTAAACCGCCCCAAAATTTGCGGTGATTTGAGGGAGACTTTGACCCCAAAATTGGGCTTAAACCGCCCCAAAATTTTCAGGGTTTGTGGTGATTTGGGAGAGACTTTGATGCCCAAATTTGGTGTTGAACCGCCCCAAAATTTGTGGGATTTGTGGTGATTTGAGGGAGACTTTGACCCCAAATTTGGGGTTGAACCACCCCAAAATTTGCGGATTTTGCGGTGATTTGGGGGAAACTTTGATCCCAAATTTGGGTTGAACCGCCCCAAAATTTGCGAATTTTGTGGTGATTTGGGGGAAATTTTGACCCCAAAATTGAGGTTGAACCACCCCAAAATCACTGCAGAACCCTCAAATTTGGGCTGGAATCCTGCCCCAAACCCCTCAAATTTGGGGTAAAATCCCCTCAAACCCCCAAATTTTTGGGGGGAAGTGATCACAAGGGGTTCTCCCTCCATTTTATTTTCTTCCTTTCAGACCAGGAAAAGCCCCAAATGGCGCCTGCCCACCGGGACCCTCCCGGAGCCCCCCAAAATCATCAAGAGCGAGCAGGAGGAGATGGTGGTGGGCGTGGTCGAGACAGAGAAAACCCCGCCCGTTAAACAGGAGGCCACGCCCATCCCCATCCAAGCCCCGCCCATCCCCATCCAGGCCCCGCCCCCTCCCAGTCAGGCCCTGGCAGCTCAAGCCACGCCCCCTTCGGTGGAGGCCACGCCCCCTCCCGTTGTGGCCACGCCCCCAGCGGAGCTCGCCCACCGCAGGACCCGGAAGCGGCCGCCCCTGGAGCCCCCCCAGGATGGGGTGGTGGCGTAAGTGGGGGATTGGGGGGGTCCCTGGGGGGTCGTGGGGGTCCCACAAGCATTGGGTGACCCCAGGAGGGAGAGATTGGGGTCCCTGGGGGAAATTTGGGGGATCCCTGGGCAGGAATCAGTGTTGGGGGGGTTCCCTCAGGGGGGTTGTGGGATCCTGGGGGGCTGGGGGGATGTTGGGGTGTCCCCTGGCTGCCCCCCAAAATGTCACCTTGTCCTCTCCAGGCTTTGTGCCAGCTGCCAGAGCCTCTTCCCGGGGGTGTCACTGCCCCCCCAGCGCCGCTGCCGCTGGCTCTGCCCTGATTGCCGTGGTGAGCTTCGGCCTCAGCGCCCTCCTCCTCCTCTTCGTGCTCCTCCTCCTCTTTGTGCTCCTCCTCCTCCTCTTTCTCCCACCTTCCTCAGTTCCCTCAGAGCTTTTTCTGTTTTACCTTTTTCCCTGTTTTCATTCTGTGGGGTTTTCCCTCTCCATCATCATCATCATCGTCATCATCATCATTCCCTAAATTGTTTCAACCCCATAATTACTATTTTATTCCTCAGAAAATTCCCATTCCTCCTCCTCCCTGATTCTTCCTTGCTTCCTTTTCCCTCTGTTTTGGACCATTCTGGGAGGGGGGAAAAGGGAACTTGAAGGATTTGGGAGGGAGGATCAGGAGGAAATCCCAGGAAATTTTGGAACCTGAAGGATTTGGGAGGGAGGATCAGGAGGAAATCCCAGAAAATTTGGGAACCTGAAGGATTTGGGAGGGGGGCCAGGAGTAAATCCCAGGAAATTTGGGAACCTGAAGGGTTTGAGAGGGGGGTCAGGAGGAAATCCCAGGAAATTTGGGAACCTGAAGGTTTGAGAGGGGGGTCAGGAGTAAATCCCAGGAAATTTGGGAACCTGAAGGATTTGGGAGGGGGTCAGGAGGAAATCCCAGGAAATTTGGGAACCTGAAGGTTTGAGAGGGGGTCAGGAGGAAATCCCAGGAAATTTTGGAACCTGAAGGATTTGGGAGGGGGGCCAGGAGGAATCCCAGGAAATTTTGGAACCTGAAGGATTTGGGAGGGGGGGCCAGGAGGAAATCCCAGGAAATTTTGGAACCTGAAGGATTTGGGAGGGGGCTCAGGAGTAAATCCCAGGAAATTTGGGAACCTGAAGGATTTGGGAGGGGAGGATCAGGAGTAAATCCCAGGAAATTTGGGAACCTGAAGGATTTGGGAGGGAGGATCAGGAGTAAATCCCAGGAAATTTGGGGTGACCCCGCCTCCCTTTCTCCATCTCCCCCCAGCCCAGAGACGAGACTTCAACCGTGAGCAGCGATTCTACAAGGTACCCCCCTCATCCCTCAGGGGGCACCCTTGGGTGCTCCCCACATCCCCCAGAGGGTTTGGGGGTCTCCCCCAGCCCCCTGACAGCCCCTCCCCACAGCGGGTGGGCTGTGGCACGTGCCAGGCCTGTCGCATCCCCGAGGACTGCGGCATCTGCAGCGCCTGCGCCCGCAGCAGCAGCAGCAGCACCCATGGGAGCCCCTCGGGGCCCGGCCGGACCCCCAAGTGCCTCCTGCGCCGCTGCCTGCGCATCGTCAAGAAGGTACGGGCACCCCCATGGGGGTTGGAACCCCCTGGGTGTCATCAGCACCCCCTGGGTGTCACCAGCACCCCCTGGGTGTCATCAGCACCCTCTCAGTGTCACCAGCACCCCTATAGTGTCATCAGCACCCCCGGGTGTCACCAGCACCCCCCCATGTCAGTGTCACCCCCCTCATGTCATTGGCTGGTTCCACATGTCATTGTAATCCTCCCTCTCCCAGTGTCACCAGCACCCTCTCCAGTGTCACCAGTACCCCCTTGGTGTCACCAGCATCCCCCAGTGTCATCAGCACCCCAGGTGTCACCAGCACACTCTCAGTGTCACCAGCACCCCCCAGTGTCATCAGCACCCCCTTGGTGTCACCAGCACCCTCCCAATGTCACCAGCACCTCTTCCTTGGTGTCATCAGCACCTCCCAGTGTCACCAGCACCTCCCAGTGTCACCAGCACCCTCTTGGTGTCCCCAGCATCCTCAGGTGTCACCAGCGCCCTCCCAGTGTCACCAGCACCCCCCCAGTGTCATCAGCACCCCCTGGGTGTCACCAGCACCCCCTTGGGGTCACCAGCACCCCTAGGTGTCACAGCATCCCATTGGTGTCACCAGCACCCCCTCATGTCAATGTCACCTCCCTCATGTCATTGGCTGCCTCCACATGTCAATGTAATCCTCCCTCTCCGGGTGTCACCAGCACCCTCTCCAGTGTCACCAGTACCCCCTTGGTGTCACCAGAACCCCCCAGTGTCATCAGCACCCTCCCGGTGTCACCAGCACCTCTTCCTTGGTGTCATCAGCACCTCTTGGTGTCACCAGCACCCCCCCAGAATCACCAGCACCCCCCCAGTGTCACTGTCACCCTTTTTGGTGTCACCATCATCCCCCCATGTCACTGTAATCCTCCCTCTCTGTGTCAAAGTCACCCCCCCAGTGTCACCAGCACCTCCCAGTGTCACCAGCACCCTCTTGGTGTCACCAGCACCCTCTTGGTGTCCCCAGCATCCTCAGGTGTCACCAGCGCCCTCCCAGTGTCACCAGCACCTTCCCAAGGTCACCAGCACCCTCTCAGTGTCACCAGCACCCTCTCGGTGTCACCAGCATCCCCCAGGTGTCACCAGCGCCCTCCCAGTGTCACCAGCACCCCCCTGGTGTCACCAGCACCCTCTGCAGTGTCATCAGCAGCCCCTTGGTGTCACCAGCACCCCCCCAGTGTCACTGGCACCCCTCAGTGTCACCAGCACCCCCCCAGTGTCACCAGCACCCCCCCAGTGTCACTGTCACCCTTTTTGGTGTTACCAGCACCCCCTGGGTGTCACCAGCACCCCCCCAGTGTCACTGTCACCCTTTTTGGTGTCACCAGCACACCCCAGTGTCACCAGCATCCCCCCATGTCACTGTAATCCTCCTTCTCTGTGCCAAAGTCACCCCCCCAGTGTCACCAGCACCTCCCAGTGTCACCAGCACCTCCCAGTGTTACCAGCACCCTCCCAAGGTCATCAGCACCTCCCAGTGTCACGAGCACCCTCCCAGTGTCATCAGCACCCTCTTGGTGTCACCAGCATCCCCCAGGTGTCACCAGCACCCCCCAATGTCATCAGCACCCCCTTGGTGTCACCAGCACCCCCCCAGTGTCACCAGCACCTCCTGGTGTCACCAGCACCTCCCAGTGTTACCAGCACCCTCCCAAGGTCATCAGCACCCTCCGGTGTCACCAGCACCCTCCCAGTGTCACCAGCACCCTCCCAAGGTCATCAGCAGCCCCTTGGTGTCACCAGCACCCCTCAGTGTCACCAGCACCCCCCCAGTGTCACTGTCAACCCCCATGTCAGTGTCACCCCATTCATTTCTCCCACGTTATCCCATATTCTCCCATATTTATCCCATATTTCCCCACGTTATTCTGTATCTCCACTCTTTATCCCATATTTTCCATGTTATCCCATATTCTCCTCTATTTATCCCAAGTTTTCCCATGTTATCCCATATTTTCCCATGTTATCCTATATTGTGTGCTATTTATCCCATGTTTGCCCATGTTATCCCATATTCTCCCCTATTTATTTCATTTTTTCCCCACTTTTTCCCATATTTTCCCATGTTATCCCATATTATCCCATTTTCCCCCATTTCCCGATGTTCTCCCTGCAGGGCCTGGGCTGCAGCTCCTGCCTTGTCCCCTGTCCCTCTGTCCCTTCATGCTATCCTATTTTCCCACATTTTCCCACATTTTCCCATTTTTCCCATATTTTCCCACATTTTCCCATTTTTCCCACATTTTCCCACATTTTCCCACATTTTCCCATATTTTCCCATATTATCCCATATTCTCCAATATTTTCCTATATTTTCCCATATTATCCCATATTTTCTCATATTATCCCATATTATCCCAGATTTTCCCACATTTTCCCATTTTTCCCACATTTTCCCACATTTTCCCATATTTTCCCACATTATCCCATATTTATCCCACATTATCCCACATTTTCCCACATTTTCCCACATTTTCCCATATTATCCCATATTCTCCAATATTTTCCCATATTATCCCATATTTTCTCATGTTTTCCCATATTATTCCATGTTTTCCCATATTATCCCATATTTATCCCACATTGTCCCATTTTTTCCAATATTTTCCTGTATTATCCCATATTTATCCCTTATTATCCCATATTATCCCACGTTATCCCATATGGTTCCACATTTTCCCATATTTTCCCACATTATCCCACATTATCCCACATTTTCCCACATTTTCCCACATTTTCCCACATTTTTCCACATTATCCCACATTATCCCACATTATCCCACATTATCCCACATTATCCCACGTTATCCCATATTTTCCCACATTTTCCCATTTATCCCATATTTTCCCACGTTATTTTATATTCTCCCCTTTTTTCCCATTTTTTCCCATGTTATCCCATATTCTCCACTCTTTATCCCATATTTTCCCATATTATCCTGTATTCTCCCCTATTTATCCCATTTTCCCCCATTTCCGTTGTTCTCCCTGCAGGGCCTGGGCTGCGGCTCCTGCGCCGGCTGCCTGAGCACCGAGGACTGCGGCAGCTGCTGCATCTGCCTGCGGCGCCTGCAGCCCGGCCTGAAGCGCCAGTGGCGCTGCCTGCGGCGGCGCTGCCTGCGCCCCAAGGTGGGGCTGTCCCCTGGGTGTCCCCCGGTGTCACCCGAACCCCCTGGTGTCACCCACACTCCCCTGGTGTCACCCACACTCCCCTGGTGTCACCCACACTCCCCTGGTGTCACCCACACCGCCCCAGTGTCACTCACAACCCTCCAGTGTCACCCACATGTCCCTGGGTGTCACCCGAACCCCCCTGGTGTCACCCGCACCGGCCCAGTGTCACCCACACTGCTCTGGTGTCACCCACACCGCCCCAGTGTCACCCAAACCTCCCTGGTGTCACCCACACCCCCCCGGTGTCACCCACATCCCTCGGTGTCACCCACACTGCCCTGGTGTCACCCACACTGCCCTGGTGTCACCTGAACCCCCCTGGTGTCACCCACACCGCCCCAGTGTCACTCACAACCCTCCGGTGTCACCCACATGTCCCTGGGTGTCACCCGAACCCCCCCAGTGTCACCCACACTGCTCTGGTGTCACCCACACCCTCCCGGTGTCACCCACACCTCCCTGGTGTCACCCACACCGCCCCAGTGTCCAACGCACACTGCCGTGGTGTCACCCACACCGCCCTGGTGTCACCCACACTGCCCTGGTGTCACCCGCACCCTCCCGGTGTCACCCACACCCCCCCCGTGTCACCCATGTCCCTTTGGTGTCACCCACATCCCTCTGTCACCCCCTGGGTGTCATCAGCAGCCCCTGGATGTCACCCACACCCCCCTGGTGTCACCCACACCCACCCAGTGTCACCCACATCCCTCCGGAGTCACCCACATCCCTCTGGTGTCACCCACACCCCCCTGGTGTCACCCACACTGCTCTGGTGTCACCCACACCCCTCTGGTGTCACCCGCACCCCTCTGGTGTCACCCACACTCCCCCGGTGTCACCCACACCCCTCTGGTGTCACCCACGTCCCTCTGGAGTCACCCACACATCCCTGGTGTCACCCACACCCTCCTGGTGTCACCCACACCCCTCGGTGTCACCCATACCTCCCTGGTGGTCCAAGGGCTGGGGATGGGAGGGGGGTGTTGGGGTGATTTTTTGGGGGGGAAATGAGGGGGAGAGGCACCTCCTGTAGTAGGTGTCGCTGCGGCCGCTGGTGGCCCCGGATTTCCGAAAAGCTTCGCGGCGCTGCCAGCCCGGGCCCAGCGCCGGGCACTCGGCCCAGCCCTCCGCCATCCTGCGGGGGGCTGAGAGCCCCGGGGAGGGTGGGGGGTGAGGATCAGGGAGCCAAAACATCGCCGGGACCCCCCACAAAAAAATAAACCCGCGCCCTCCCCCCCCACGTGACCCCATCCTTCCCCTCCCCCCACTGCCGGGTCCCCCCTCCCCCACACAAACACAGCGCTGAGCCAGCCCCTCCCCCCCCCCGCTGCGGGGACACCCCCAAAATTCACCCCACAAGCGGCCCCTCCCCCTCAGCAACAGCCCTCACACCGCCCCTCCCCCACCAATCTCCAAGGTGCCCCTCCCCCCTCAGGAACAACCCCGAAACGGCTCCCAAAGCCCCAAAACTGCCCCAAAACAGCACCCAAAGCCCCCAAAAACTGCCCCCAAAACAGCACCTTCCCCTCACAAACTGCCCCTAAACCCCCTTCCCCACACAAACTGCCCCCAAACCCCTTTACCCCTCATAAACTGCCCCGAAACAGCTCCTTCCCTTTAAAAACTGCCCCCAAAACCCCCTTCCCCCTCACAAACAACCCCAAAATTCCCTTTACCCCTCAAAAACTGCCCCCAAACTCCCCCTTTCCCCTCATAAATAACCCCAAAATGCCCCTTCCCCCCCACAAAACTGTCCCTCCACCTCACAAACAATCCCAAACCAGCTCCCAAACCCCTCAAAAACTGCCCCCAAAACCCCTCTTCCTCCTCATAAACTGCCCCTAAATCCCCTCTACCCCTCATAAACTGCCCCTAAAACCCCCTTTCCCTCATAAATGACCCCAAAACGCCTCTTCTCCCTCACAAACTGCCGCTTCCCCTCACAAACTGCCCCCAAAAGCCTCTTTCCCCTCATAAAAAACCCCCAAACCCCCTTTACCCCTCAAAAACTGCCCCAAAACTCCCCCTTTCCCCTCATAAATAACCCCGAAATGCCCCTTCCCCCTCACAAAAAACCCCAAACCCCTCAAACACTGTCCCCAAACCCCTCTTCCTCCTCATAAACTGCCCCAAAACCCGTTCCCCTCACAAACCACCTTTAAACAGCCCCTTCCCCTCAAAAACAACCCCTTAACTCTCCCTCCCTCACAAACTGCCCCCAAAACGCCCCTTCCTCTTCATAACCTGCCCCCAAAACCCCCTTCCCCTCATAAACTGCCCCCAAAACCCCTTTTACCCCTCATAACCTGCCCCCAAAACCCCCTTCCCCTCATAAATTGGCCCCAAAACCCCGCTCCCCCTCAAAAACTGCCCCCAAAACCCCTTTTACCCCTTATAAACTGCCCCCAAACCCCCCCTTACCCCTCACAAGCTGCCCCAAAACAGCCCTTCCCCCTCATAAATAACCCCAAAACCCCATTTCCCTCTCACAAACTGCCGCTTCCCCTCAAACTGCCCCTAAAACCCCACTTCCCCCGCATAAATAACCCCAAAACTCCCCTCTCTCCTCATAAATAACTCCAAAACGCCTCTTCCCCCTCACAAACTGCCCCTTCCCCCTCATAAATAACTCCAAAACGCCTCTTCCCCCTCAAAAACTGCCCCTTCCCCCTCATAAATAACCCCCAAACCCCCTTTACCCCTCAAAAACTCCCCCTTTCCCTCACAAACTGCCCCTTCCCCTCACAAACTGCCCCCAAACCCCACTTCCCCCTCCCAAAGTGCCCCTTCCCCTCAAAAACTGCCCCCAAAACTCCCCTTACCCCTCATAAATAACCCCAAAACTCCCCCTTTCCCTCAAAACTGCCTCTCCCCCTCACAAACTGCCCCCTAACTCCCCCTCCCCCCAACCGCTTTCATCCCGTCCCTTCCCCCTCACAAACCCTCCCCAGCCGCCCCCCCTCCGCCGTTTCCTACCGGCCGCGTCTGTCCCCGCTCGGATCCCTCACGCTGCCCCTCTCCACACCGTTTAACCCCGCTGCGGTCCCCTCCGAGCCCCTCTCACCGTTCCCATCCGCCCCCGCCTGTGGCGCAGCTCTTCCTCTTCCTCCTCCTCTTCCTCCTCCTCTTCCTCTGGAGACGCCGCGAGGCCGCGGGGGGCGGAGGGGGCGTGGCCCCGCGCCGGAAGCGGAAACACCGGGCGGGAAGAGCAGAGGGGGCGGGTTGTGGATCACGTGATTCGGCGTGGACCAATGGGAAAAGGCAGAGCAGGGAGGGGGCGGGGCGATAAATGACCTGTGGAGCTGGAGGGGCACGTGACAGAGGGGGCACGTGACGCGGAAAGGCGGGATTATTCTAATGAGGCTGTGCGGGGGCGTGGTTATGCAAATGAGCCCTGAGCGTCCCCTCGGCCCTTTTGGGACCCTTCCCCCCGCCCAGGACCCCCCTAAAGGACCCCCCAAAACCGCCAGGGACTCCTCAATTCCCCCCAAGGTTGCTGCCCCCATTTTCACCCCCCCAGGACCCCCAAAGGACCCCCCAACACCACCAGAGACCCCCCCAATACCCCGGAAGTTGCTGCCCCCATTTTCCCCCACAGGACCCTCAAAAAGGACTCTCCAAAACTGCCCAGAGACCCCTCAGGAGCCCCCCGATATCCCCAGGACCCCCCAAAGGACCCTCCAGCATCCCCAGGGACCCCTCAACCCCCTTTAAGGCTGCTGCTCCCATTTCCCCCTCCCAGGACCCCCAAAGGACCCCCCAACACTGCCAGGGACCCCTCAATCCCCTTGTGGCTGCTGCCCCATTTCTCTCCCCCAGGACCCCCCCAAAACCACCAGAGACCCCTCAACCTTCAAGGTTGCTGCCCCCATTTTGCCCCCCAGGACCCCCATAAAGGACCCCCCAAAACTGCCCAAAGACCCCACAGGAACCCCCCGATATCCCCAGGACCCCACAAACCCCACGGACACCCCCAGATTCCTTTTCCATACCCGATTTATTTGGGGGGACGGGGGAGGACCCAGCGGTGTGGGGGGGATGGGGAGGGCTCCTGGGGGGTTTTTGGGGTTTGGGGGGTCCTGGTCAGCGGTCGGAGCGCAGATCGGTGGTCAGGGGGTCGTGTTGGATGGTTTGGTGCAGCATCAGCGCCAGCAGCCCCGCGCGGTTCGTCATGGCAGCGCGAACGTTGCGCTCCTGCTCGAACAGCTCGTCCAGCTTGTACCACTGTGGGGACATTGGGGACAGAGTGGGGACAGTGAGGGGACAGGGACAGGGACAGGGACAGGGACAGTGTCCTGCTCGAACAGCTCGTCCAGCTTGTACCACTGTGGGGACATTGGGGACAGAGTGGGGACAGTGAGGGGACAGGGACAGGGACACTGTGCTGCTCGAACAGCTCGTCCAGCTTGTACCACTGTGGGGACAGGGACAGGGACAGTGAGGGGACAGGGACACTGGGGACAATGTGGGGACAGGGATAGGGACACTGTGCTGCTCGAACAGCTCGTCCAGCTTGTACCACTGTGGGGACAGGAACATTGGGGACAATGTGGGGACAGGGACAGTGAGGGGACAGGGACACTGTCCTGCTTGAACAGCTCGTCCAGCTTGTACCACTGTGGGGACATTGGGGACAGTGAGGGGACAGTGTGGGGACAGGGACAGTGTCCTGCTTGAACAGCTCGTCCAGTTTGTACCACTGCGGGGACAGTGGGGACAGTGTGGGGACAGGGACACTGGGGACAATGTGGGGACAGGGACAGGGACAAGGACAGGGACAGTGTGGGGACAGGGACAGGGACAGGGACACTCCTGCTTGAACAGCTCGTCCAGCTTGTACCACTGCGGGGACAGTGGGGACAGTGAGGGGACAGGGACAGAGTGGGGACAGGGACAGAGTGGGGACAGGGACAGGGACAGTGAGGGGACAGGGACATTGGGGACAGGGACAGGGACATTGGGGACAATGTGGGGACAGGGACAGGGACAGTGTCCGGCTCGAAGAGCTCATCCAGCTTGTACCACTGTGGGGACAGAGTGGGGACAGTGAGGGGACAGGGACAGGGACAAGGACAGAGTGGGGACAGGGACAGTGCCAGGGACAGTGTGGGGACATGGGGACATGAGACTGTGGGGACAGGGACAGCGTGGGGACAGTGTGGGGACAGCACAGGTTTTGATGGGGACACAGGGGCAGTTTGGGGACACTGTGGGGACACTGTGCGGACAGCGTGGGGACAGTGTGGGAACGCAGGGACAGTTTGGGGACACTGTGGGGACACTGGCGCCCCCCGGCGGTGCCACCCACCACGCGGACGCGCTCCAGGTCCACCTCGGCGCGGCGCAGCTTCTCCCAGCAGTAGTGGCGGTGGCACTTGCGCTTGGGGACGCGGCAGAAGTCCCCGGTCAGCTCGAACACGTCCCGCACCAGGGGGCAGCCGCACACCTCGTCCGCGGGCACCTGGGGCGGCCTCGGGGTCACCCGGAGCCCCTCGGCCACCGCCGGGCCCACCTGGGGTCCGGGAGTGTCCTGGGTGCTGCCCCTGACCACCAAACCCCCCCGTGTCCATCTTGGGGTCCTGGGCACTGCCCCTGTCCTGTCCTCACCCCTGTGCCCACCCTGGGGTCCTGGAGTGTCCTGGGTGCTGCCCCTGACCCCTCTGAACCCCTGGAAGTATCCTGGGCACAGATCCCCTAAACTCCACCCCAAAACCTCATCCTGTGCCCATTTTAGGGTCCCAGGGGTGTCCTGGGCACTGCCCCTGACCCCCCAACTCCAGGACAGTCCTGGGCACAGATCTCTTAAATTCCACCCCAAAACCTCATCCTGTGCCCATTTTGGGGTCCCAGGAGTGTCCTGGGTACTGCCCCTGTCCTGTACCCCCAAAATCCCCCCGTGCCCACTTTGGGGGTCTCTCAGGACTGTCCTGGGAGCTGCCCCTGACCCCTCAAACCCCTCATGTCTACCTTGGGGTCCTGGGCACTGCCCCTGACCCCCCCAAACTTCTGGGAGTGTCCTGGGCACAGATTCCCTAAATTCCACCCCAAAACCTCATCCTGTGCCCACTTTGGGGTCCCGGGACTGTCCTGGGCACTGGCCCTGACCCCTCAGAACCCCCCATGTCCATTTTGGGGTCCTGGGCACTGCCCTGTCCTGTCCCCTCCCCAAATCCCCCCCCCGTGCCCACCCTGGGGTCCCAGGGGTGTCCTGGGCACAGATCCCCTAAATTCCACCCCAAAACCTCATCCTGTGCCCATTTTGGGGTCCCAGGGGTGTCCTGGGCACTGCCCCTGTCCTGTACCCCCAAAATCCCCCCCGTGCCCACTTTGGGGGTCTCCCAGGACTGTCCTGGGCACAGATCCCCTAAATTCCACCCCAAAACCTCGTTCTGTGCCCACCTTGGTGTCCCAAGAGTGTCCTGGGCACTGCCCCTGACCCCCAAAACCCTGGGAGTGTCCTGGGCACAGATCCCCTAAATTTCACCCCAAAAACTCATCCTGTGCCCATTTTGGGGTCCCAGGGGTGCTCTGGGCACTGCCCCTGACCCCCCAACTCCAGGACAGTCCTGGGCACAGATCTCCTAAATTTCACCCCAAAACCTCATCCTGTGCCCATTTTGGGGTCCCAGGGGTGTCCTGGGCACAGATCCCCTAAATTGCACCCCAAAACCCCCCCCCATGCCCACCTTGGGGTCCCGGGAGTGCTCGGGGCACAGCACCTGAAGCCTCTTGCAGTAAGTTTTGCTCTGGGGGTTGTAAACGTCACAGAACAGCCGGGTGGCCCTGGGGGGGACACCGGGGGGGTCCTTGAGGTGGGGGGGGACACAGGGGACTGAGGGACCCCCCCAAAAACAGCCACAACTGTCCCCTCTCAAACTGTCCCCAGGGGGACACCCCCACCCCAAAAAAATCCTCCCCTGGGTGGTCCCCCCATTATCCAGGAGGATTTAAGGGGTTGGGACCCCCCCTTGTCCCCAAAGCGCCCCCAGGGTGCTCCCCCCACCCCAAAAAGCCTCCCCTGGGTGCTCCCCCTCCTTCCTAGGAGGATTTGGGGGGCTGGGACCCCCCCCTCATTCCCAAGGACCCCCGAAGTGTCACCCTGACCCCAGAGTGTCACCCTGGGTGCTCCCCCCACCCCAAAAAGCCTCCCCTGGGTGCTCCCCCCCTTCCCAGGAGGATTTGGGGGGCTGGGACCCCCCCCTCATTCCCAAGGACCCCCAAAGTGTCACCCTGTCCCCAAAAAGCCCCCCCTGGGTGCTCCCCCCACTACCCAGGAGGATTTGGGGGGGCTGAGATCCCCCCCTCATTCCCAAGGACACCCCCAGAGTGACACCCCCACCCCAAAAATCCTCCCTTGGGTGCTCCCCCAATTATCCAGGAGGATTTGGGGGGCTGGGACCCCCCCCTTGTCCTTAAAGTGTCATCCTGGGTGCTCCCCCCACCCACTGCCCCCTCCCCTGGGTGCTCCCCCCACTACCCAGGAGGATTTGGGGGGCTGGGACCCCCCTTATCCCCAAGGACCCCCCAGGGTGCTCCCCCCTCCCCAAAAAGCCCCCCTGGCTGCTCCCCCCATTATCCAGGAGGATTTGGGGGCTGAGATCCCCCCTCATTCCCAAGGACCCCCCCAGGGTGCTCCCCCTCCCCAAAAAGCCCCCCTGGCTGCTCCCCCCCCTTCCCAGGAGGATTTGGGGTTCTGGGACCCCCCCAGCACCCTTGGGTGCCCCCTCCCCACTCACCCCTCGATGCGGGTGGGGTACATGGACCCGAAGGACGTTTGGCTCTCGTACTGAAATGGGGGGGGGGTCAAACAGGGGGGGCAGGGATGGGACCCCCAAACCCCCCCGGGGCCCTATGGGCACCCAGAGGGGACCCCAGCCCCTATAGGGCCCTATGGACCCCCAGGCCCTATAGAGCCCCTATAGGGCCCTATGGACCCCCAGAGGGGACCCCAGCCCCTATAGAGACCCTATAGGGCCCTATGGACCCCCAGAGGAGACCCCAGCCCCTATAGAGACCCTATAGGGCCCTATGGGCCCCCAGCCCCTATAGAGCCCCCCCAGCCCCTATAGAGACCCTGCAGGCCCTATAGAGACCCCCTGGACCCCAAGAGGAGACCCCAGCCCCTATAGAGACCCTATAGGGCCCTATGGACCCCCAGCCCCTATAGAGCCCCCCCAGCCCCTATAGAGACCCCCCAGCCCCTATAGAGCCCCTATAGGGCCCTATGGACCCCCAGAGGAGACCCCAGCCCCTATAGAGACCCTATAGGGCCCTATGGACCCCCAGGCCCTATAGAGCCCCCCTGGACCCCCAGAGGAGACCCCAACCCCTATAGAGACCCTATAGGGCCCTATGGACCCCAGAGGAGACCCCAGCCCCTAGAGAGCCCCTATAGGGCCCTATGGACCCCCAGGCCCTATAGAGCCCCCCTGGACCCCCAGAGGAGACCCCAACCCCTATAGAGACCCTATAGGGCCCTATGGACCCCCAGCCCCTATAGAGCCCCCCAGGCCCTATAGAGACCCCGCAGGCCTTATAGAGACCCCCTGGACCCCAAGAGGAGACCCCAGCCCCTATAGAGACCCCCCCAGCCCCTATAGAGCCCCTATAGGGCCCTATGGGCCCCCAGCCCCTATAGAGCCCCCCCAGGCCCTATAGAGACCCTGCAGGCCCTATAGAGACCCCCTGGACCCCAAGAGGAGACCCCAGCCCCTATAGAGACCCCCCCAGCCCCTATAGAGCCCCTATAGGGCCCTATGGACCCCCAGAGGAGACCCCAGCCCCTATAGAGACCCCCCAGGATCCTTCAAAGGGTCCCCCAGAAGATCCCACAGGAGCCCGGAGAGTGCCAGGGATGATCCCACAGACCCCACGGATGACCCCACAGACCCCACAGATGACCCCACAGATGATCCCATAGATCCCCTGGATGACCCCACAGACCCTGCGGATGACCCACAGACCCCATAGATGACCCCACAGATCCCACAGTCCCCATGATGACCCCACAGACCCCACGGATGACCCCACAGATCCCCTGGATGACCCCACAACCCCCAGGGATAACCCCACAGACCCCACAGTCCCCACATATAACCCCACAGACCCCATGGATGATCCCACTGACCCCACAGATGACCCTACAGACCCTATAGATGACCCCACAGATGATCCCACAGATCCCCTGGATGACCCCACAGACCCCATGGATGACCCTATGGATGACCCCATTGACCCCACAGACGACCCCACAGATCCCACAGATGACCCCACAGATCCCATGGATGAGCCCACTGCCCCCACAGACCCCATAGATGACGCCACAGACCCCACAGATCCCCTGGATGACGCCACAGACCCCATAGATGACCCCACAGCTGACCCGACCCCACAGACACCATGAATGACCCTACAGACCCCACTGATGACCCCACAGACCCCACTGATGACCCCACAGACCCCATAGATCCCATAGATGATCCCACAGACCCCATGGATGACCCTAAAGATCCCCTGGATGACCCCACAGACCTCAGAGATGATCCCACAGATCCCAAAAGATGAGCCCACAGATCCCAGGAACCCACAGACCCCACAGAGGGCCCCACACATCCCAAAAGATGACCCCACAGACCCCAAGGATGATCCCACAGACCCCACAGAGCCCCTGGATGACCCCACAGCCCCCAGGGACCCCTGGGTACCCCCCAGCCCACAGGGACCCCTGGGTGCCCCCAGCCCCCCAGCCCCCAAGGATGATCCCACAGACCCCCTGGATGACCCCACAGACCCCCTGGGTGCCCCCCAGGCCCGCAGGGACCCCTGGATGACCCCCCAGCCCCAGGGACCCCTGGATGACCCCCCAGCCCCAGGGACCCCATGGGTGCCCCCAGCCCCAGGGACCCCTGGGTGCCCCCCAGCCCGCAGGGACCCCTGGGTGCCCCCAGACCCCACAGACCCCATGAGTGCCCCCCAGAACCCAGGGACCCCTGGGTGCCCCCCAGCCCCCAAGGATGACCCCACAGACCCCACAGATGACCCCACAGAGCCCCTGGATGACCCCCAGCCCCCAGGGACCCCTGGGTGCCCCCAGACCCCAGGGACCCCTGGATGACCCCCCAGCCCCAGGGACCCCATGGGTGCCCCCCAGCCCCAGGGACCCCTGGGTGCCCCCCAACCCCAGGGACCCCTGGGTGCCCCCAGACCCCACAGAGCCCCTGGATGACCCCCAGCCCCAGGGACCCCTGGGTGCCCCCCAGCCTGCAGGGACCCCTGGATGACCCCCCAGCCCCCAGGGACCCCTGGGTGCCCCCAGACCCCATAGACCCCATGGGTGCCCCCCAGCCCCCAGCCCACCTTGGCATAGCAGCGCTCCATGTGCCTCAGGGCCACCTTGGGGTTGATGGGGTGACCACAGGACACACAGAAGATCTGCAGGTCCGTGTCCTCACTGTCACCCCTCCGTGCTCTGAGGGGACAGCGGGGTCAGGGGCACCCAGGGGTGGGGGGCACCCAGGGATTGGGGGGATTGGGGGGCACCCAGGGATTGGGGGGATCCAGGGGTTGGGGGCACCCAGGGATTGGGGGATCCAGGCATGGGGGATCCAGGGATTGGGGGCTTCAGGGGCACCCAGGGCACTGGGAGGGACTGGGAGTCAGGATATGGCACTGGGAAGGAACTGGGGGGCACTGGAAGGGACTGGGAGGCACTGGGGTGCACTGGGAGGCACTGTGGAACACTGGGAGGCACTGGGAGGGACTGGGAGGGCACTGGGAGGGACTGGGAGTCAGGATACAGCACAGGGAATGGCACTGGGGTGCACTGGGAAAGGGACTGTGAGGGACTGGGGTGCACTGGGTGGCACTGGGAAAGGGACTGGGGTCACTGGGAGGGACTGGGAGAGACTGGGGGGGCACTGGGGCACACTGGGAGGCACTGGGAGGCACTGGGGGGCACTGGGAGAGACTGGGAGGCACTGGGAAGGACTGGGGCACACTGGGGCACACTGGGGTGCACTGGGGCAGACCGGGGGGCACTGGGAGGCACTGGGGTGCACTGGGGCGCACTGGGAGGCACTGGGTGGCACTGGGGCGCACTGGGAGGCACTGGGGCACACTGGGATGCACTGGGGCGTACTGGGAGGCACTGGGAGGCACTGGGGCACACTGGGGCACACTGGGGCACACTGAGGTGCACTGGGCAGCACTGGGGTGCACTGGGATGCACTGGGGTGTACTGGGGCACACTGAGGTGCACTGGGCAGCACTGGGGGGCACTGGGGCGCACTGGGATACACTGGGGGGCACTGGGAGAGACTGGGAGGCACTGGAAAGGACTGGGGCACACTGGGGTGCACTGGGAGGCACTGGGGTGCACTGGGAGGCACTGGGGCACACTGGGCAGCACTGGGCAGCACTGGAGTGCACTGGGGAACACTGGGATGCACTGGGGCGTACTGGGAGGCACTGGGGGGCAGCAGGGCGCACTGAGGTGCACTGGGCAGCACTGGGGCGCACTGGGCAGCACTGGGGTGCACTGGGAGCACTGGGGGGCGCCCACCTCCTCGTCCTCGCGGGGCGGGTGCCCCTTGGCGCGGGCGATGAGCCCCTCGAGCTCGTGGAAGCGCCGCTCCATCTCCTGCAGCCGCAGCCGCGCCTGGTGCTGCTCGCGCCGGATGCGCTCCAGGAGCCGCTTGCCGTGCTCCTCCGCCACGCAGGCCTTGCGCGCGACCTAATCTCTCTTCCGT
>JAJEOU010001811.1:0-29465 GCA_021534815.1 Acrocephalus arundinaceus | reverse complement strand
GTTGGGGGCACCCAGAGGTGTTCGGGACCCCTGGGTGGGATTTGGGGTGCAGGGGGGGGTCCGGGGTCAGATTTGGGGTGCAGGGGGCGGGTCCCGGCTCAGATTTGGGGTTCAGGGGGTCCCAACCCCCGAGCTCGGATTTGGGGTGCGGGGGGTGCGGGTGACACCCGTGGGTGGGACTTGGGGTGCAGGGGGCGGGTCCCGGCTCAGATTTGGGGTTCAGGGGCGTCCCGGTCCCCCCAGCTCAGATTTGGGGTGCTGGGGTGGGGGTGACACCCGTGGGTGGGATTTGGGGTGCGGGGGGCGGGTCCCGGACCCCGGGTGGGATTTGGGGTGCAGGGGGCAGTCCGGGATCAGATTTGGGGTTCAGGGTGGGTCAGGACCCCCCGGCTCAGATTTAGGGTGCTGGGGGCTGGTCCCGGACCCCTCAGCTGAGATTTGGGGTGCGGGGGGTGCGGGTGACACCCGTGGGTGGGACTTGGGGTGCGGGGGGCGGGTCCCGGACCCTGGGTGGGATTTGGGGTGCGGGGGGCGGGTCCCGGCTCAGATGTGGGGTTCAGGGGGTCCCAACCCCCGAGCTCAGATTTGGGGTGCGGGGGGCGGGTCCCGGACCCTGGGTGGGACTTGGGGTGTAGGGGGCGGGTCCCGGCTCAGATTTGGGGTTCAGGGGCGTCCCAGACCCCTCAGCTGAGATTTGGGGTGCGGGGGGTGTGGGTGACACCCGTGGGTGGGACTTGGGGTGCTGGGGGCGGGTCCCGGACCCCTCAGCTGAGATTTGGGGTGCAGGGGTGGGTCCCAGCTCAGATTTGGGGTGCAGGGGGTGGGGGTGACACCCGTGGGTGGGATTTGGGGTGTGGGGGGCGGGTTCCGGACCCCGGGTGGGATTTGGGGTTCTGGGGGCAAATCCCGGCTCAAATTTGGGGTTCAAGGTGGGTCAGGACCCCCCCGGCTCAGATTTGAGGTGCAGGGGGTGGATCCAGGGTCAGATTTGGGGTTCAGGGGGGTCCCAGACCCCCGGCTCAACTTTGGGGTGCAGGGGTGGGTCCCGGCTCAGATTTGGGGTTCTGGGGGCGGGTCCCGGACCCCGGGTGGGATTTGGGGTTCTGGGGGCAAATCCCGGCTCAGATTTGGGGTTCAAGGTGGGTCAGGACCCCCCCGGCTCAGATTTGGGGTGCAAGGGGGTGGATCCGGGGTCAGATTTGGGGTTCAGGGGGTCCCGGACCCTCCGGCTCAGATTTGGGGTTCAGGGGGTCCCGGACCCTCCGGCTCAGATTTGGGGTGGGTTAGGACCTCCCTGGCCCAGATTTGGGGTGCTGGGGGCGGGTCCCGGACCCTGGGTGGGGTTTGGGGTGCTGGGGGTGGGTCCTGGCTCAGATTTGGGGTTCAGGGGGGTCCCGGTCCCCCCAGCTCAGATTTGGGGTGCTGGGGGCGGGTCCCGGACCCTGGGTGGGATTTGGGGTGCTGGGGGCGGGTCCCGGACCCCTCAGCTGAGATTTGGGGTGCAGGGGTGTGTCCCGCCTCAGATTTGGGGTGCTGGGGGTGAGTCAGGACCCCCCGGCTCAGATTTGGGGTTCAGGGGGCTCCCGGTCACCCAGCTCAGATTTGGGGTGCAGGGGGTGGGTCCCGGATCTCCTGGCCCAGATTTGGGGTGCTGGGGGCGGGTCCCGGACCCTGGGTGGGATTTGGGGTGCTGGGGTGGGTCCCAGCTCAGATTTGGCGTTCAGGGGGGTCCCGGTCCCCCCAACTCAGATTTGGGGTGCTGCGGATGGGTCCCGGCTCAGATTTGGGGTGCAGGGGGGTCCCGGCTCAGATTTGGGGTGCTGGGGGTGGGTTCCGGACCCCTCAGCTGAGATTTGGGGTTCAGGGGGCTCCCGGTCCCCCCGGCTCAGATTTGGGGTGCTGCAGGTAGGGTTGACACCCCTGGGTCCCCTCCCTGTCCCCTGGGTGTGTCCCCAATTCAGGGGAGGGGTCCCCCAGACCCCCAGACCCCCAAATCCGACCCTCACACCCCCAAAAAAATCCCCCTCCCCAAAAATCCCGCTCCTCCCTCCTGTTCCCCCATGGAAACCCCATAAAAACCCCATGGAAACCCCACAGAAATCCCATTAAAATCCCATTAAAATCCCATTGAAACCCCATGGAAATCCATTTAAAATCCCATAAAAATCCTATAAAAATCCCATGGAAACCCCATAAAAATCCCATAAAAATCCCATTGAAACCCCATAGAAACCCCATAAAAACTTCATGGAAACCCCATAAAAATCCCATTAAAATCCCATTGAAACCCCATAAAAACCCCATGGAAACCCCACAGAAATCTCATAAAAATCCCATTAAAACCCCATAGAAATCCATTTAAAATCCCATAAAAATCCCATGGTAACCCCATTGAAACCCCAATAAAATTGCATTAAAATCCCATTAAAAATCCTATTAAAATCCCATTAAAATCCTATAAAAATCCCATAGAAACCCCTATGGAAACCCCATAGAAGTCCTATAAAAATCCCATAAAAATCGCATTGAAACTCCATAAAAACCTCATGGAAAACCCCATGGAAACCCCATAGAAATCCCATAGAAAGCCCATGGAAACCCCATAAGAATTCCATTAAAATCCTATAAAATCCCATTAAAATCCTATAAAAATCCCATAGAAACCCCTATGGAAACCCCATAGAAATCCTATAAAATCCCATAGAAACCCCATAGAAATCCCATAGAAAGCCCATGGAAACCCCATAAAAATTCCATTAAACTCCTATTAAAATCTCATTAAAAATCCTATAAAATCCCATTAAAAATCCTATAAAAATCCCGTCGAAACCCTTATGGAAACCCCATAGAAACCCCTATGGAAACCCCATAGAAATCCTATAAAATCCCATAGAAACCCCATAGAAATCCCATTAAATCCCATTAAAATCCCATAGAAATCCCATTTCTATTTTTCCCATAGAAACCCCAAAGAAATCCCATTAAAACCCCATAGAAAATCCATTTAAAATCCCGTAGAAACCCCATAGAAACCCCATAGAAACCCCATTAAATCCCATTAAAACCCCATAGAAATCCCATTAAATCCCATTAAAACCCCACAAAAACCCCAAATCCGGGGGTCCCATGCCCCCCTCGTTTCTCATGGGGGGCCCCCAGCCCCGGGGGGTGGGGGCCGCTCCCCCTTTGGATTAATTAGCGCTAATTACTGTTAATTACAGTTAATAACAGTTAATTACCGTTAATTACTGTTAATTACTGTTAATTGCTGTTGTGCTGACGAGCCCCGAGCGGGTCCCGGCACGCCCCGCCCGCGGCGTTCCCAGGGGAGCGGGGCCGGGGGTGTCCCCAAAATGTCCCCAAAATGTCCCCAAAGTGTCCCCGAGCCCCCCAAAATCCCGGAACCCCCGCCCCACCCAGAGACCCCAAAAAAACCCCAAACCGCCTCAAAAATCCCCAAAATGCCTCAAAAATCCCCAAAACCCCATCAGGTGCCACCCCCCGGTGTCCCCCCCGGTGTCCCCTGGCACCCCCAGACCACCGAGACCCCCCCAAAAAGCCCCAGACCCCCCAAAAAAACCCCAAACCCCAAAAAAACCCCACAAACCCCATCAGGTGCCACCCCCCCAATGTCCCCCCGGTGTCCTCTGACACCCCCAGACCCCCGAGACCCCCCCAAATCCCCTTCCCCACTCCCGAGACCCCCCCAAAAACCCTCAGTCCCCCCCAAGAAACCCCGAAAAAACCCCACAAACCCCCTCAGGTGCCACCCCCCCGGTGTCCCCCCAGTGTCCCCCCGAGACCCCTGACCCACTCCTGATACCCCAGACCCCCCCAAAAAAACCCCAAACCCCAAAAAAAACTCCACAAACCCCCTTAGGTGCCACCCCCTTGGTGTCCCCCCAGTGTCCCCTCGGTGTCCTCTGACACCCCCAGACCACCGAGACCCCCCCCAAAAAGCCTCAGTCCCCCCAAAAATCCCCCAATCCCCCCCCAAAAAACCCCAATCCCACCCAAAAAGTCCCAGACCCCCCAAACCCCCCAAAAAAGCCCCAAACCCCATCAGGTGCCACCCCCGCCTCCCCTGTGCCACCCCCCGGTGTCCCCCGGTGTCCCCTGGTGTCCCCTGACACCCCCAGACCCCCGAGACCCCCCCAAAAAACCCCAGACCCCCCCAAAAATCTCAGACCCCCCCAAAAAACCCCAGACACCCCCAAAAAACCCAAAAAACTCCCCCCAAACTCCACAAACCCCATCAGGTGCCACCCCCGCCTCCCCTGTGCCACCTCCCGGTGTCCCCCGGTGTCCCCTGACCCACTCCTGATCCCCGAGACTCCCCAAAAAAACTCAGACCCCCCCAAAAAAACCCCAGGCCCTCCCCAAAAATCTCAGACCCCCCCAAAAAAACCCAGACCCCCAAAAAAGCCCCCTCAAAACCCCCCCAAACCCCATCAGGTGCCACCCCCGCCTCCCCTGTGCCACCCCCCGGTGTCCCCTGGTGTCCCCCAGTGTCCCCCCGAGACCCCTGACCCACTCCTGATTCCCCAGACTCCCCAAAAAAGCCCCAAACCCCCCCAAAAAACCCCAAACCCCATCAGGTGCCACCCCCGCCTCCCCTGTGCCACCCCCCGGTGTCCCCTGGTGTCCCCTGACACCCCCAGACCACTGAGACCCCCCCAAAAAGCCCCAGACCCCCCCAAAAAACCCCAAACCCCAAAAAAACCCCACAAACCCCATCAGGTGCCACCCCTTGGTGTCCCCCCAGTGTCCCCTCGGTGTCCTCTGACACCCCCAGACCACCGAGACCCCCCCCCCAAAAAGCCTCAGTCCCCCCAAAAATCCCCCAAACCCCAAAAAAACCCCACAAACCCCCTCAGGTGCCACCCCCCCAATGTCCCCCCAATGTCCCCCCGATGTCCCCCCGATGTCCCCTGACACCCCCAGACCCCCGAGACCCCCCCAAATCCCCTTCCCCACTCCCAAGACCCCCCCCAAAAGCCCCAAACTTCCCCCCAAAACCCCAAAACCCCCCAAAAAACCCCCAAACCCCATCAGGTGCCACTCCCCCAATGTCCCCCCGGTGTCCCCCAGTGTCCCCTGAGCTCCCCCAAATCCTTGAGACCCTCTCCAGACCCCTGAGACCCCCCAAAAAAACCCCAAACCCCAAAAAACCCCACAAACCCCATCAGGTGCCACCCCCCCAATGTCCCCCCGGTGTCCCCTGATGTCCCCCCGGTGTCCCCTGACCCCCCACCCCGGCTGTCCCCCCCAGGAGGTGACAATGGCGAGCGAGCGGCTGCGCAGCGCCCAGGACCTGCTGGACCTGACCTTCCAGTGTGAGCGGGGGGCTCGGGGACCCCCACCCCAAATCCCGGTGTCACCCCTAATCCCAGTGTCACCCTAAATCCGAGTGTCACCCCAAATCTGTGTCACCCACCCCAAATCCCGGTGTCACCCCTAATCCCAGTGTCACCCTAAATCCGTGTGTGTCACCCCAAATCTGTGTCACCCCTAATCTGTGTCACCCACCCCAAATCCCGGTGTCACCCTAAATCCAAGTGTCACCCCAAATCTGTGTGTCACCCTAAATCCGAGTGTCACCCTAAATCCATGTGTGTCACCCCAAATCTGTGTCACCCACCCCAAATCCCGGTGTCACCCTAAATCCAAGTGTCACCCCAAATCTGTGTGTCACCCCTAATCTGTGTGTCACCCTAAATCTGTGTGTGTCCCCCCACCCCAAATCCTGGTGTCACCCCAAATCCGAGTGTCACCCCAAATCTGTGTGTCACCCTAAATCCGAGTGTCACCCTAAATCAGTGTGTCACCCTAAATCCATGTGTGTGTCACCCCTAATCTGTGTCACCCACCCCAAATCCCGGTGTCACCCTAAATCTGTGTGTCACCCTAAATTCGTGTGTGTCACCCCAAATCTGTGTGTCACCCTAAATCCATGTGTGTCACCCTAAATCTGTGTCACCCACCCCAAATCCCAGTGTCACCCTAAATCCAAGTGTCACCCTAAATCTGTGTGTCACCCTAAATCCGAGTGTCACCCTAAATCCAAGTGTAACCCCAAATCTGTGTGTGTCACCCATCCCAAATCTGGGTGTCACTCCAAATCTGTGTGTCACCCCACCCTAATTCTGTGTGTCACCCACCCCAAATCCCAGTGTCACCCTAAATCCCAGTGTCACCCTAAATCTGGGTGTCACCCCAAATCCGTGTCCCCCACCCCAGATGTCCCCGTGCCCCCCGCCTGATGTCCCCTCATGTCCCCTCATATCCCCTCATGTCCCCTCATGTCCCTGTGTCCCCAATGTCCCCAATGTCCCCGATGTCCCCAATGTCCCCAGTGTCCCCAATGTCCCCAATGTCCCTGTGTCCCCAATGTCCCCAATGTCCCCGATGTCCCCAATGTCCCCAGTGTCCCCAATGTCCCCAATGTCCCTGTGTCCCCAATGTCCCCAATGTCCCCGATGTCCCCGATGTCCCCAATGTCCTCAAATGTCCCCCCAGCCCTGGCCATGCAGCACATGGACCTGAAGCAGGTGGAGCTGGACTCCCCTGATGTCCCCAATGTCCCCAATGTCCCTGATGTCCCCGATGTCCCCAATGTCCCCGATGTCCCCGATGTCCCCGATGTCCCCAATGTCCCCAATGTCCCCTGCTGTCCCCAATGTCCCCGATGTCCCCAATGTCCCCAATGTCCCAGATGTCCCCAATGTCCTCAATGTCCCCAATGTCCCCAAATGTCCCCACAGCCCTGGCCATGCAGCACATGGACCTGAAGCAGGTGGAGCTGGACTCCCCTGCTGTCCCCAATGTCCCCAATGTCCCTGATGTCCCCAATATCCCCAATGTCCCCGATGTCCCCGATGTCCCCGATGTCCCCAATGTCCCCAGCTGTCCCTCGATGTCCCCGATGTCCCCTGCTGTCCCCCCAGCCCTGGCCATGCAGCACATGGACCTGAAGCAGGTGGAGCTGGACTCGGCCGTGTCCCCCCATGTCCCCAATGTCCCCCATGTCCCCAATGTCCCCCATGTCCCCAATGTCCCCAGTGTCCCCGATGTCCCCAATGTCCCCAATGTCCTCAATGTCCCCGATGTCCCCAATGTCCCCAATGTCCTCAATGTCTCCGATGTCCCCAGCTGTCCCCAGCTGTCCCCAGCTGTCCCCGATGTCCCCAATGTCCCCTGCTGTCCCCCCAGCCCTGGCCATGCAGCACATGGACCTGAAGCAGGTGGAGCTGGACTCGGCCGTGGCCCGGGTGGATGAGCTCTCCCGGCAGCTCGAGTCGCTCTGGACCGACGGGCCCGGACCCCCCCCAAAAGTGAGACCCCAACATTTTATTTTATTTTATTTTATTTTATTTTATTTTATTTTATTTTATTTTATTTTATTTTATTTTATTTTATTTTATTATTTTTAATTTAATTATTCTATTCTATTCTATTCTACTTTATTTTTTATTTTATTTTATTTTATTTATTATTTTAATTTAATTATTCTATTCTATTCTATTCTATTCTATTCTATTCTATTCTATTTTTATTTTATTTTATTTTATTTTATTTTATTTTATTTTATTTTATTTTATTTTATTTTATATTTTATCATTTAGACTCCCCCACCCCCTCATTGAACCCCCCCGCACTGACCCGTGTTTGTTTAACCCCTTGGTGCCCAGGAGCAGAGCGGCCGCTCGGCCCGGCGGAGCCTCCTCGGGGGGGACGGCCTGGACTTTTTTGGGGGGGGTCTCGGGGAGCCCCTGGGGCGCCCCAGCTCGCCGAGACCCCCGCCCCATTTCCTGGGGGGGGAGGATCGCGCCCCCTCCCCCCGGCCCAAAGTGCTGGCGGTGCCCAGCCCCGGGGGGGGAGGGGCAGGAGGAGGGGGGGAGGGGGGGGCAGAGCCCCCTCCCCACGGCCCCTCCCCCCCCTGCGGCCCTACGAGTTCCTGGGGGGGCTCGGGGGGTCCCCGCGGGGGGGGGAGGGGCCGTTCCTGGCCGAGAGACCCCCGGCCCCCCCCCCGTACGAGGTGCAGGGGCTGTACCCGAGCCTGAGCGGGACCCCCGGAACGTTCCGGACACAGGGTAGGGGGCAGGGGGGGGCGGATATGGGGGGGACACGGGGGAGGGATAAAGGGGGGACACGGGGGGGACACGGGGGGGACACTGGGGGGGGACACGGGCTGTACCCGAGCCTGAGCGGGACCCCCGGAACGTTCCGGACACAGGGTAGGGGGCACGGGGGGGGGATATGGGGGGACACGGGGGGGGGATAAAGGGGGGACATGGGGGGCACACGGGCTGTACCCGAGCCTGAGCGGGACCCCCGGAACGTTCCGGACACAGGGTAGGGGGCACGGGGGGGGGATAAAGGGGGGACACGGGGGGGACATGGGGGGACACGGGGGGAACATGGGGGGGACACGGGCTGTACCCGAGCCTGAGCGGGACCCCCGGAACGTTCCGGACACAGGGTAGGGGGCACGGGGGGGCGGATATGGGGGGACACGGGGGGGACACTGAGGGGGACATGGGGGGACACACGGGCTGTACCCCCGGAACGTTCCGGACACAGGGTAGGGGACGGGGGGGGGGACATGGGGGGACACCGAGGGGACAGCCAGGGGACATGGGGGGGACACGGGGGGACATGGGGGGATAAAGGGGGGACATGGGGGGACATGGGGAGACACTGAGGGGACACCGAAGGGATAAGGGGGGACAGCAAGGGGACATGAGGGGACATGGGGGGATAAGGGGGGGACATCGAGGGGACAAGGGGGGGACACCCAGGGGATAAGGGGGGACACCAAGGGGACACAATGGGGACATCAAGGGGATAAGGGGGGACAGCGAGGGGACAGTGAGGGGACATGGGGGACATGGGGGGGACACTGAAGGGATAAGGCGGGACATGGAGGGGACATTGGGGGCGACATTGAGGGGACACGGGGAGGAAATGGGGTGACATAGAGGGACAGGGAGGGGACACTGAGGAGATAAGGGAGGACAGGAAGGGGACATCGAGGGGACACTGAGGGGACACGGGGGGGACACGGGGGCGACATTGAGGGGACACAATGGGGACATCGAGGGGATAAGGGGGTGACATGGGGGAACACGGGGGACAGCCAGGGAACACTGGGGGGACACCGAGGGGACACAGGGGACACTGAAGGGATAAGGGGGGGACAGCCAGGGGACAGTGAGGGGACACAGGGGGACACCGAGGGGTTAAGGGGGGGACAGGGGAGGGACATGAGGGGACACGATGGGGACACTGAACGGATAAGGGGGGACAGCGAGGGGACACTGAGGGGACATAGAGGGGACATGGGGGGATAAGGGGGGGACACCTCGGGGACATTGGAGGGACATGGGGGGACATTGAGGGGATAAGGGGGGAACAGCAAGGGGACATTCAGGGGACATTGAGGGGACATGGGGGGGACATCGAGGGGGACATGGGAGGTTTGGGCCACCTGGCGTGTCCCTGTCCTGGGGTGTCCCCAACCCATCCTGGACATGGTGTCCCTGTCCCTCATTGTCCCTAAACCTTCCCAGGGTGTCCCCAAGCCATCCAAAGCTGTCCCCAAACCATCCCAGGATGTCCCCAATGCATCCCAGGGTGTCCCCAAACCATCCCAAGGTGTCCCCAACCCATCCCAGGATGTCCCCAACCATCCTGGGGTGTCCCCAGTCCATGCTGGGGTGTCCCCAACCCATCCCAGGGTGTCCCCAACCCCTCCCAAGGTGTCCCCAGCCCATCCTGGGGTGTCCCCAAACCATCCCAGGGTGTCCCCAACCACCCTGGGGTGTCCCAAACCATCTCGGGCTGTCCCCAACCCATCCCAGGATGTCCCCAACCCCTCCCGGGCTGTCCCCAACCCATCCCAGGCTGTCCCAAACCATCCCAGGGTGTCCCCAAACCACCTCGGGCTGTCCCCAACCCCTCCCAAGGTGTCCCCAACCCCTCCCAGGGTGTCCCCAAACCCTCCCAAGGTGTCCCAAACCCATCCTGGGGTGTCCCCAAACCTTCCTGCGGTGTCCCCAGTCCATCCCAAAGTGTCCCAAACCCATCCCGGGGTGTCCCCAAACCTTCCTGGGTGTCCCCAACCATCCCAGGGTGTCCCCAAACCATCCCAGGCTGTCCCCAAGTCATATTGGGGTGTCCCCAAACCATCCCAAGCTGTCCCCAACCCATCCTGGGCTGTCCCCCACCCCTCCTGGGATGTCCCCAACCCCTCCCGGGCTGCCCCCCACCCCTCCCAGGCTGTCCCCAACCCCTCCCAAGGTGTCCCCAACCCCTCCCAAGGTGTCCCCAACCCATCCCAGGGTGTCCCCAACCCATCCTGGGGTGTCCCCAAACCTTCCTGAGGTGTCCCCAATCCATCCCAAAGTGTCCCCAACCCATCCCAGGGTGTCCCCAAACCATCCTGAGCTGTCCCCAAACCATCCCGGGCTGTCCCCAACCCCTCCTGGGGTGTCCCAAACCACCTCGGGTGTCCCCAACCCCTCCCAAGGTGTCCCCAACCCCTTCTAAGGTGTCCCCAGCCCATCCTTGGCTGTCCCCAAACCCTCCCAATCTGTCCCCAAACCATCCTGGGGTGTCCCAAACCACTTCAGGGTGTCCCAAACCATCCCAGGGTGTCCCCAAACCACCTCGGGCTGTCCCCAACCCCTCCTGGGCTGTCCCGAAACCCCTCCCAAGGTGTCCCCAATCCCTCCCCGGTTGTCCCCAACCCATCCTGGGGTGTCCCCAGCTCTGTCCCCTCCGTGTCCCCAACCCCTCCCGGGCTGTCCCAGCTCTGTCCCCTCCGTGTCCCCACCCCCAGATGACCTCGGGGTCAAACGGCGGCCGCAGAAAAGTTGGAACGAGTCCGACCTGGACGTGGCCTACGAGAAAAAATCACCGGGCCCGGGGGCTACGAGAGTGAGGGGGGGTCTGGGGGGGCGGGGACACCGTGGGGACACCGGGGGACACCGGGGGGACACCGGGGGGTGGCACAGGGGAGGCGGGGGTGGCACCTGAGGGGGTTTGTGGGATTTTGGGGGACGTTTTTTGGGGTCTGGGGTTTTGGGGGGGGGGTCTGGGGATTTTGGGGAGGTCTCAGGGGTAGAGAAGGGGATTTGGGGGTTCTGGGGGGGTCAGAGGAAACCAGGGGACACCGGGGGACACCGGGGGTGGCACCTGATGGGGTTTGGGGGGGTTTTGGATTTTGGGGGGAGTTTGGGGCTTTTTTGGGGGATCTCGGGAAGGGAGAAGAGGATTTGGGGGGGGGGTCTCAGGGGTCTGAATGGCTCAGGGGACACCGGGGGGACACCCGGGGACACCGGGGGGTGGCAGAGGGGAGGCGAGGGGTGGCACCTGAGGGGGTTCGTGGGGTTTTGGGGGGAGTTTTTTTGGGGGGTCTGGGTTTTTTTGGGGGGGTCTTGGGGGTCTGGGGTGTCAGGGGACACCGGGGGGTGGCACGGGGAAGGCGGGGGTGGCACCTGAGGGGGTTTGTGGGGTTTTGGGGGGAGTTTTTGGGGGGTCTGGGTTTTTTTGGGGGGGTCTTGGGGGTCTGGGGTGTCAGGGGACACCGGGGGACACTCGGGGACACCGGGGGGGTGGCACGGGGGAGGTGGGGGTGGCACCTGATGGGTTTGGGGATTTTGGGGGCAGATTTTTGGAGTCTGGGGCGTTTGGGGGGGGGGAGTTTGGGGCTTTTTGGGGGGGTCTGGGGATTTTTGCGGGGGTCTCAGGGGTCTGGGGGTGTCAGGGGACACCAGGGGACACCGGGGGGTGGCACCTGATGGGGTTTGTGGGGTTTTTTTAGGAGTTTTGGGAGCATTTGGAGCTTTTTTGGGGTCTGGGGATTTTTGGGGGGGAGTTTAGGATGGGGAGGGGCTCCAGGGCTTTTTTGGGGGGGTCTGGGGATTTTTGGGGTTAGTTTAGGATGGGGAGGGGCTCCAGGGCTTTTTTGGGGGGTCTGGGGATTTTTGGGGGTTAGTTTAGGATGGGGAGGGGCTCCAGGGCTTTTTTTGGGGGGTCTGGGAATTTTTGGGGTTAGTTTAGGATGGGGAGGGGCTCCAGGGCTTTTTTGGGGGGTCTGGGAATTTTTGGGGTTAGTTTAGGATGGGGAGGGGCTCCAGGGCTTTTTTGGGGGGTCTGGGGATTTTTGGGGTTAGTTTAGGATGGGGAGGGGCTCCAGGGCTTTTTTGGGGGGTCTGGGGATTTTTGGGGTTAGTTTAGGATGGGGAGGGGCTCCAGGGCTTTTTTGGGGGGTCTGGGGATTTTTGGGGGGGGAGTTTAGGATGGGGAGGGGCTCCAGGGCTTTTTGGGGGGTCTGGGGATTTTTGGGGGGGTCTGGGAGGTTTTGGGGGGGTCTGGGAGGTTTTTGGGGGGTTTAGGATGGAGGGAATATTCTGGGAGATTTTTTGGGGTGGGTTCAGCCCTTTTGGGGGCTCTGAGGATTTTTAGGGGATCGAGGATTTTTGGGGTTAGTTTAGGATGGGGAGGGGCTCCAGGGCTTTTTTGGGGGGTCTGGGGATTTTTGGGGTTAGTTTAGGATGGGGGAGGGGCTCCAGGGATTTTTTGGGGGGTCTGGGGATTTTGGGGTTAATTTAGGATGGGGAGGGGCTCCAGGGATTTTTTAGGGGGTCTGGGGATTTTTGGGGTTAGTTTAGGATGGGGAGGGCTCCAGGGATTTTGGGGGATCTGGGGATTTTTGGGGTTAGTTTAGGATGGGGAGGGGCTCCAGGGCTTTTTTAGGGGATCTGGGGATTTTTGGGGTTAGTTTAGGATGGGGAGGGGCTCCAGGGCTTTTTTGGGGGGTCTGGGGATTTTGGGGTTAGTTTAGGATGGGGAGGGGCTCCAGGGCTTTTTTGGGGGGTCTGGGAATTTTGGGGGGGGGGAGTTTAGGATGGGGAGGGGCTCCAGGGCTTTTTTGGGGGGTCTGGGGATTTTTGGGGTTAGTTTAGGATGGGGAGGGGCTCCAGGGCTTTTTTGGGGGGTCTGGGAATTTTTGGGGGGGTTAGTTTAGGATGGAGAGGGGCTCCAGGGATTTTCTGGGGGGTCTGGGGATTTTTGGGGGGGAGTTTAGGATGGGGAGGGGCTCCAGGGCTTTTTTGGGGGGTCTGGGGATTTTTGGGGGGGTTAGTTTAGGATGGGGAGGGGCTCCAGGGATTTTTTGGGGGGTCTGGGGATTTTTGGGGGGGTCTGGGAGGTTTTTGGGGGGGTTTAGGATGGAGGGAATATTCTGGGAGATTTTTTGGGGTGGGTTCAGCCCTTTTGGGGGCTCTGAGGATTTTTAGGGGATCGCAGATTTTTGGGGAGGGGGTCCCAAATCTCTCCCCCCCCCTCAGGGACCCCCGAGGGACAGGCGAGACCCCCCCTGGGGCTCTGGAGGGAATCCAGCCTGGACGGGGCCGGGCCCGGCAAGGTCAGCCCGAAATTTAATTTAATTTAATTTAATTTAATTTAATTTAATTTAATTTAATTTAATTTAATTTAATTTAATTTTATTTTATTTTATTTTATTTTAATGTTGTTTTGTTTTGTTTTATTTTTATTTTAAAAAAATTTTATTTTATTTTATTTATTTTATTTTATTTACTTTTAATTTTATTTTTTATTTATTTTGTTTTGTTTTGTTTTATTTTATTTTTAATTTTTAGTTTTAGTTTTAATTTTATTTTATTTATATTTTATTATTTTATTTATTTATTTTATTTGTTTTGTTTTGATTTGGTTTGGTTTTTTAATTTTTATTTTTAGTTTTGATTTTATTTTATTTATTTTTATTTTATTTTATTTTATTTTATTTTAATTTTTATTTTACTTTTTAAATTTTTATTTTATTTTTTATTTTAATTTTCAAACTTAATTTTATTTTTTATTTTTACTTTTATTCTTTATTTTTTATTCTTTTTACAAATTTTATTTTATTTTATTTTATTTTTATTTTTAATTTTAAATGTTTATTTTATTTTTTATTTTAATTTTCAAACTTAATTTTATTTTTTATGTTTAATTTTATTCTTTACTTTTATTCTTTTTTTTAAATTTTATTTTATTTTATTTTATTTTAATTTTTAATTTTTAAATTTTAATTTTATTTTTTATTTTAATTTTCAAACTTAATTTTATTTTTTATTTTATTCTTTAGTTTTTAAATTTTATTTTATTTTATTTTATTTTATTTTTAAATTTTTTTTAAATTTTAATTTTCAAACTTAATTTTATTTTTTATTTTATTCTTTATTTTTTAAATTTTATTTTATTTTATTTTATTTTTATTTTTAAATTTTTATTTTATTTTTTATTTTAATTTTCAAACTTAATTTTATTTTTTTCTTTATTTTTTAAATTTTATTTTATTTTATTTTATTTTTGTTTTTAAATTTTTATTTTATTTTTTATTTTAATTTTCAAACTTAATTTTATTTTTTATTTTATTCTTTATGTTTTAAATTTTATTTTATTTTATTTTATTTTTAATTTTTAAAATTTTATTTATTTATTATATTTTTATTTTATTAAATTATTATTTTTATTATTTATTTATAATATTTATTATATTTTATTTTTAATTTTCAAACTTAATTTTATTTTTATTTTTTTCTTTATTTTTTAGATTTTATTTTATTTTATTTTATTTTATTTTTAAATTTTTTTTTTAATTTTAATTTTCAAACTTAATTTTATTTTTTATTTTATTCTTTATTTTTTAAATTTTATTTTATTTTATTTTATTTTATTTTATTTTTAAATTTTTATTTTTTATTTTATTCTTTATTTTTAAAATTTTATTTTATTTTATTTTTATTTTTAAATTTTTATTATATTTTTTATTTTAATTTTCAAACTTAATTTTATTTTTTATTATTTTTTTAATATTATTTTACTTTTTATTTTTAAGGCTGGGGGGGGGGCTCCACTTGCCACCCCCCAATTTCCCTTGAGCCCCCCCCCAACACCCCATTTAACCCTTTCAGGACCCTTTCGGCGCTCACAGCTCCACCCTACCCCGCAATTACAAACTCTCCTCTGGCGGCGGCGGCGGGGGGGGGGCGCGGCGCTTTTCCGTTCCCCCCCCGGGGCCCGGACGCTGCCCCGGGGCTGGCAGCCGGTGTCGCGCATCCCGGTGCCCCCCCCGGCGGCGGGGAGGCCCCCCCGGCACAAAGCGCTGCCGCTCTCGGTGATTTTCCGCCTGCAAAACGCGTTCTGGGAGCAGGGGGGGGCCCCCCGGGGGATCCCCAGACCCACCGGGGGTCACCCCAAAAGCTGCCGGCGCTGCCCCCCGGACCGCCCGGAGCTGCGGGGGGGGAAGGTGAGAGGGGTAAAAATGGGGGGGGAAAGGGAATTTTGGGGGGGGATGATGGGATTTGGGGGGGTTGGGGGGTAAAAAGGGGGGGGAAAGGGAATTTTGGGGGGAGGGGGGAATGGGATTTGGGGGGTTGGGGGGTAAAAAGGGGATTGGGGGGGTAAAAAGGGGATTTGGGGGGGGAAGGTGATTTGGGGGAGTTGGGGGGCTAAAAAGGGGATTTGGGGGGGTTTAAGGGGGTAAAAAGGGGATTTGGGGGGTAAAAAGGAGATTTGGGGAGGGGTCCGTGGGGAGTCTTCCCTCCCTCCCTCAATTTGGGGAGGGGTCTGTGGGTTTCTGCCCTTCCTTCCTTCAATTTGGGGAGAGGTGCCGGAGGGGTCCCTCTTCCACCCTCAATTTGGGGAGGGGTCCGGGGGGGTTTCTGCCCTTCCTTCCTTCAATTTGGGGAGGGGTTCCTCTTCCCCCCTCAATTTGGGGAGGGGTCCGAGGGGGTTTCTTCCCTCCCTCCCTCAATTTGGGGAGGGGTCCGAGGGGGTTTCTTCCCTCCCTCCCTCAATTTGGGGAGGGGTCCGTGGGGATTTTGCCCTTCCTTCCTTCAATTTGGGGAGGGGTTCCCCTTTCCACCCTGAATTTGGGGAGGGGTCCGAGGGGGTTTCTTCCCTCCCCCCTCAATTTGGGGAGGGGTCCGGGGGGGTTTCTGCCCTTCCACCCTCAATTTGGGGAGGGGTCCAGGGGGGTTTCTGCCCTTCCTTCCTTCAATTTGGGGAGGGGTCCCCGCGCTTTCCCCCCTCCCCAATTCCCACCCCTCCCCTCACTCCCCCTCCCCTTTTTTCCCCCTCCCCACAGCTCCCCCCCGCCCCGACCCCCCCATCCCGGAACCCGAGGCCGAACTGGAGCGGCTCCTTCGCTGCTCCGACCCCGAGGCACCCCCGGACGTGCCCCCCGATGTCCCCCCGGATGTCACCCCCGATGTCCCCCCCGGGGAGGGACCCCCGGCGCGGCCGCTCAGCCCCACGCGGCTGCAGCCGCTGCTGCCGCCCGAGGCTCGCCGGGTGCCCGAGTTCCAGGAGGTGGCGCGGGTCCTGGCCGAGATGCCGCGACCCCTGAAGCGCCGGGGGTCCATGGAGCAGAGCCCCCCGGCCCCATCGCGGGCCCGGCAGTACCGGCAGCTCATCACCCGCCTGCTGCACCGCCCGCCCGCGCCGGGGGATGCCGAGCTGGCCTTGTCGCCCTTGTCGCCGTCGCCGTTGTCACCTCCGACTCCGACTGCTGCGCTCGGTGCCGCCGCGGAGAGTTCGGCGCTGGTGGCGCCGGCGGTGGCGGCGGGGGCGGTGCCGGTGAGTGGGGGGGGGCGGAGGGGACAAGGAGGGGGTGGCAGTGGGAGGCACGCTGGTCGTTGTCACCTGGGGACCCCCGAGGTGTCACACAGGGTGTCACTGTCCCTTTGGGACCTCCCCCGAGGTGTCATTGTCACCTGGGGACCCTCGAGGTGTCACACAGGGTCACTGTCCCTTTGGGACCTCCCCCGAGGTGTCATTGTCACCTGGAGACCCCCGAGGTGTCACACAGGGTGTCACTGTCCCTTTGGGACCTCCCCCGAGGTGTCATTGTCACCTGGGGACCCCCGAGGTGTCATTGTCACCTGGGGACCCTCGAGGTGTCATTGTCACCTGGGGACCCTCGAGGTGTCACACGGTGTCACTGTCCCTTTGGGACCTCCCCCGAGGTGTCATTGTCACCTGGGGACCCTCGAGGTGCCATTGTCACCTGAGGAACCCCGAGGTGTCACAGGGTGTCACTGTCCCTTTGGGACCTCCCCCAAGGTGTCATTGTCACCTGGGGACCCCCGAGGTGTCACACACGGTGTCACTGTCTCTTTGGGACCTCCCCCGAGGTGTCATTGTCACCTGGGGACCCTCGAGGTGTCATTGTCACCTGAGGAACCCCGAGGTGTCACAGGGTGTCACTGTCCCTTTGGGACCTCCCCCGAGGTGTCATTGTCCCCTGGAGACCCCCGAGGTGTCACACGGTGTCATTGTCCCTTCGGGACCTCCCTGGTCATTGTCACCTGAGGACCCCCGAGGTGTCACAGGGTGTCACTGTCCCTTTGGGACCTCCCCCGAGGTGTCATTGTCACCTGGGGACCCCCGAAGTGTCACACAGGGTCATTGTCCCTTTGGGACCTCCCTGGTCCTTGTCACCTGGAGACCCCCTGGTCATTGTCACTTGGGGACCCTCGAGGTGCCCTTGTCACCTGGAGACCCTTGAGGTGTCATTGTCCCCTGGAGACCCCCGAGGTGTCACACACGGTGTCACTGTCCCTTTGGGACCTCCCCCGAGGTGTCATTGTCACCTGTGGACCCCCGAAGTGTCACACGGTGTCATTGTCCCTTTGGGACCTCCCTGGTCCTTGTCACCTGGAGACCCTTGAGGTGTTATTGTCACCTAGAGAACCCCCCAGTGTCACACGGTGTCGCTGTCCCTTGGGGACCTCCCTGGTCGTTGTCACCTGGAGACCCCAGAGGTGTCATTGTCACCTGGAGACCCTCAAGATGTCACCCGGTGTCACTGTCCCTTTGGGACCTCCCCCGAGGTGTCATTGTCACCTGGGGACCCCCGAGGTGTCATTGTCACCTGGAGACCCCCGAGGTGTCATCATCACCTGGAGTGTCCTGGGGGTGTCCTCTGTGCCCCCATGGTCTGGGGTGATGTCCCCAATGTCCAGGGGTGTCCCGGGGTGATGTCTCCAAGGTCTGGGGTGATGTCCCCAAGGTCCAGGGGGTGTCCCCAAGGTCCGGGGGGTGTCCCCAAGCTCCTGGGGTGTCCAGGGTGATGTCTCCTGTCCCCCCTGACCCCTCGCAGTGTCGCAGGAGCCGCGCTTGGCCCTGTGCGGCCCCTCCTCACCCCAGGGTGATGTCCCCAAGGTCCGGGGGTGATGTGCCCAGTGTCCCAGGGATGTCCCGGGGTGATGTCCCCAAGGTCCCGGGTGATGTCCCCAAGGTCCGGGGTGATGTCCCCAAGGTCCAGGTGATGTCCCCAGTGTCCGGGGATGTCCTGGGGTGATGTCCCCAAGGTCTGGGTGATGTCCCCTCACCTCTGGCGGTGTCGCAGCTCCGCCCTGCGCGACCCCTCCTCGCCCCGGGGATGTCCCAGGGTGATGTCCCCAATGTCCGGGGATGTCCTGGGGTGATGTCCCCAAGGTCCGGGGGGATGTCCCCAATGTCCGGGGGTGTCCGGGGTGATGTCCCCGTGTCCCCTGACCCCTGGCGGTGTCGCAGGAGCTGCGCTCGGCCCTGCGCGACCCCTCCTCGCCGCGGCGCCGCCCCGGGGCGCGGGTGCGCCTGAACCCGCTGGTGCTGCTGCTGGACGCGGCCCTGACCGGGGAGCTGGACGTGGTGCAGCAGGCGGTGGCGGAGGTGACACCGGGGACGGGGGACAGTGGGGACAGAGGGGACAACGGGGACAAGGCGGGGGCAGTGGGGACACGGGGACAGCGGGGACAAGGCGGGGGCAGTGGGGACACGGGGGGACAACGGGGACAAGGCGGGGGCAGTGGGGACACGGGGGGACAGCGGGGACACGGGGGGACAGCGGGGATACCGGGACACGGGGACAGCGGGGACACGGGGGGACAGCGGGGACACGGGGACACGGGGGACAGGGGGACAGCGGGGACAGTGGGGACAGCGGGGACAGGGGACAGTGGGGACACAGGGGACACCGGGGACAGGGGACAGCGGGGACACGGGGACACAGGGGACGGCGGGGACACTGGGGACAACGGGGACAGCGGGGACACGGGGACAGAGGGGACAAGGGGGAGGAGAGTGGGGACAGATGGGAGACGCTGGGAAGGAAGGGAGGGGCACGGAGGGAACAGCGACAAGGGGTGGGGACAATGGGGACAGCGGGGACAAGGGGTTGGGGACAGTGGGGACAGGTGGGGACAGGGGGGACAGGGGTGCAGAGAGTGGGGACAAGGAGTGGGGACAGGTAGTGACAGTGAGAACAAGGGGTGGGGACAGTGGGGACAGGTGGGGACAATGGGGACAGGGAGTTGGGGACAATGGGGACAGGGGTGCAGACAGTGGGGACAGAGGGGTTGGGGACATGGGGACAATGGGGACAAGAGCAGGGGGACAGCAGGAACAGGGACAGGGCAGCGGTGGGGACAGAGGTGGGGACAGCGGGGCTGGGTGACAGCAGGGACAGTGGGGACACGGGGGGTGTCCCTGGGTGGCAGTGAGGGGACACGGGGGGAGGTGGCAGTGAGGGGACACGGGGGGTGGCAGTGAGGGCACACAGGGGTGTCCCCGGGGTGGCAGTGAGGGGACATGGGGGGTGGCAGTGAGGGGACACAGAGGGGGTGGCAGCGAGGGGACAGGCTGCTGTCCCTTGGGGTGGCAATGAGGGCACACAGAGGTGTCCCCGGGGTCGCAGTGAGGGGACACAGGAGGTGGCAGTGAGGGGACACGGGGGGTGGCAGTGAAGGGGACACAGGGGAGGTGGCAGTGAGGGGACAGGCCGCTGTCCCTCGGGGTGGCAGTGAGGGGACACGGGGAGGTGGCACTGAAGGGACACGGGGGGAAGTGGCACTGAGTGGACACAGGGGAGGTGGCAGTGAGGGACAGGCCACTGTCCCCGCTGTCCCCGCTGTCCCCGGGGTGGCAGTGAGGGGACATGGGAGGAGGTGGCAGTGAGGGGACAGGCCACTGTCCCCGCTGTCCCCGGGGTGGCAGTGAGGGGACACAGGGGAGGTGGCAGTGAGGGGACATGGGAGGAGGTGACAGTGGGGGACAGGCCGCTGTCCTCGCTGTCCCTGGGGTGGCAGTGAGGGGACACAGGGGTGGCAGTGAGGTGACACGGGGGGTGGTGGCAGTGAGGGGACAGGCCACTGTCCCCGCTGTCCCTGGGGTGGCAGTGAGGGGACACAGGAGGTGGCAGTGGGGGACAGGCCGCTGTCCCCGCTGTCCCCGCTGTCCCCGGGTGGCAGTGGGGACACAGGAGGTGGCAGTGGGGCACAGGCCGCTGTCCCCGCTGTTCCCGGGTGGCAGTGAGGGGACACAGGAGGTGGCAGTGGGGGACAGGCCGCTGTCCCCGCTGTTCCCGGGTGGCAGTGAGGGGACACAGGAGGTGGCAGTGGGGGACAGGCCGCTGTCCCCGCTGTCCCCGGGTGGCAGTGGGGCACAGGCCACTGTCCCCGCTGTCCCCGGGGTGGCAGTGAGGAGACACAGGGGAGGTGGCAGTGGGGCACAAGCCGCTGTCCCCGCTGTCCCCGGGTGGCAGTGGGGACACAGGAGGTGGCAGTGAAGGGACAAGCCGCTGTCCCCGCTGTCCCCGCTGTCCCCCGGGTGGCACTGAGGGGACACAGGGGAGGTGGCAGTGGGGCACAAGCCGCTGTCCCTGCTGCCCCCGGGGTGGCAGTGAGGGGACACAGGAGGTGGCAGTGGGGCACAGGCCGCTGTCCCCGCTGTCCCCGGGTGGCAGTGGGGACACAGGAGGTGGCAGTGAAGGGACAAGCCGCTGTCCCCGCTATCCCCGGGTGGCAGTGGGGACACAGGAGGTGGCAGTGGGGCACAGGCCGCTGTCCCCGCTGTCCCCGCTGTCCCCGGGTGGCAGTGGGGACACAGGAGGTGGCAGTGAAGGGACAAGCCGCTGTCCCCGCTGTCCCTGGGGTGGCAGTGGGGGGGACACAGGAGGTGGCAGTGGGGGACAGGCCGCTGTCCCCGCTGTCCCCGGGTGGCAGTGAGGGGACAAGCCGCTGTCCCCGCTGTCCCCGGGTGGCAGTGAGGGGACAAGCCGCTGTCCCCGCTGTCCCCAGCTGAACGACCCGAGCCAGCCCAACGACGAGGGCATCACGGCGCTGCACAACGCCATCTGCGGGGCCAACTACGCCATCGTGGAGTTCCTGATCGCCAGCGGCGCCAACGTCAACTCCCCCGACAGCCACGGATGGTGACACGGGGACAGGGGGACAGGGGGGACATGGGGGGACAGGGTGGGGACAGGATCCCGACAGCCACGGATGGTGACACGGGGACAGGGGGACGTGGGGGGACATGGGGACATGGGGGGACAGGGTGGGGACAGGATCCCGACAGCCACGGATGGTGACACGGGGACAGGGGGGACGTGGGGGGACATGGGGACATGGGGGGACAGGGTGGGGACAGGATCCCGACAGCCACGGATGGTGACACGGGGACACGGGGACAGGGGGGACAGGGGGGACATGGGGGGACAGGATCCCGACAGCCACGGATGGTGACACGGGGACACGGGGACAGAGGGGACATCGGGGACAGGGGGGGACATGGGGGGGACAGGATCCTGACAGCCACGGATGGTGACACGGGGACAGGGGGGACACCGGGGACATGGGGGGACAGGGTGGGGACAGACCCCGACAGCCACGGATGGTGACAGGGGGGACATGGGGGACAGGGGGGGACATGGGGGACGTTGGGGGACATGGGGGGAAAGGGCCCTGACAGCCACGGATGGTGACACGGGGGACAGGGGGACAGGGGGGACATGGGGGACATGGGGGGACAGGGTGGGGACAGACCCCGACAGCCACGGATGGTGACACGGGGACAGGGGGGACACCGGGGACATGGGAGACAGGACCCCGACAGCCACGGATGGTGACACGGGGGACAGGGGGGACACCGGGGACATGGGGGGACAGGACCCCGACAGCCACGGATGGTGACACGGGGACAGGGGGGACACCGGGGACATGGGGGGACAGGGTGGGGACAGACCCCGACAGCCACGGATGGTGACGGGGGGGACACGGGGGACACGGGGGACATCGGGGACATGGGGGGACATGGGGGGGAAAGGGCCCTGACAGCCATGGATGGTGACAGGGGACACGGGGTACATGGGGGACACCGGGGGACAGGGTGGGGACAGACCCCGACAGCCACGGATGGTGACAGGGGGGACACGGGGACAGGGGGGGGACATGGGGGGACAGGATCCCGACAGCCACGGATGGTGACAGGGGGGACAGGGGGACACCGGGGACATGGGGGACAGGGGGACGGGGGACAGGGTGGGGACAGGATCCCGACAGCCACGGATGGTGACACGGGACACGGGGACAGGGGGGGACACCGGGGACATGGGGGGACACGGGGGGGACATGGGGGACACCGGGGACAGGGTAGGGACAGGATCCTGACAGCCACGGATGGTGACAGGGACACGGGGACAGAGGGGACACCGGGGACATGGGAGACACCGGGGACATGGGGGGGACAGGATCCCGACAGCCACGGATGGTGACAGGGGACAGGGGGACAGGGGGGACACCGGGGACATGGGGGGACCTTGGGGACACCGGGGACAGGGCCCCGACAGCCACGGATGGTGACACGGGGACAGGGGGGACATCGGGGACACCGGGGGACAGGGTGGGGAAAGACCCCGACAGCCATGGATGGTGACAGGGGGGACACGGCGGGGACACAGGGGGACATGAGGGGAAAGGACCCCGACAGCCACGGATGGTGAGAGGGGACAGGGGGGACAGGGCGGACCCTCACTGACCCCAATGACCCCCAAACCTTGGTGACCCCAATCCCCCCAATGTCCCCAATGACCCCAATGTCCCCAGTGACCCCAATGTCCCCAATGCCCCCAATGTCCCCAAATGTCCCCCATGCCCCCAATGACCCCAGTGTCCCCAATGCCCCCAATGAGCCCAATGTCCCCCAATGTCCCCAATGACCCCAATGACCCCTCCCCAATCCCAGGACCCCCCTGCACTGTGCGGCCTCCTGCAACGACACCGGGGTCTGTGTGGCCCTGGTGACCCCAATGTCCCCAGTGTCACCAATGTCCCCAATGTCCCCAATGTCCCCAATGCCCCCAATGTCCCCAATGTCCCCAATGACCCCAATGTCCCCAATGCCCCCAATGTCCCCAATGACCCCAATGTCCCCAGTGACCCCAGTGACCCCAATGTCCCCAATGTCCCCCATGCCCCCAATGACCCCAGTGTCCCCAATGCCCCCAACGACCCCAATGTCCCCAATGTCCCCAATGCCCCCAATGACCCCAATGTCCCCAGTGTCCCCAATGTCCCCAATGTCCCCAGTGACCCCAGTGACCCCAATATCCCATCCCAGGACCCCCCTGCACTGCGCGGCCTCCTGCAATGACACCGGGGTCTGCGTGGCCCTGGTGACCCCAATGTCCCCAATGTCCCCAATGACCCCAATGACCCCAATGTCCCATCCCAGGACCCCCCTGCACTGCGCGGCCTCCTGCAATGACACCGGGGTCTGCGTGGCCCTGGTGACCCCAATGTCCCCAATGACCCCAATGTCCCCAATGTCCCCAATGTCCCCAGTGTCCCCAATGACCCCAATGTCCCCCAATGTCCCCAATGTCCCCAATGACCCCAGTGACCCCAATGTCCCCAGTGTCCCCAATGTCCCCAATGTCCCCAGTGACCCCAATGTCCCCAATGACCCCCAATGACCCCAATGACCCCAATGTCCCCTCCCCAATCCCAGGACCCCCCTGCACTGCGCGGCCTCCTGCAATGACACCGGGGTCTGCGTGGCCCTGGTGCGCCACGGCGCCGCCATCTTCGCCACCACGGGCAGCGACGGCAGCCTGGCCGTGGAGAAATGCGACCCCTACCGGGAGGGCTACGCCGACTGCTCCAGTTACCTCACTGGTGGGCACTGGGAGCGACTGGGAGCACTGGGAGGGACTGGGAGGGACTGGGAAGGGCTGGGGGATATGGGGGATGTGGGGGATATGGGGGGTATAGGGGATATGGGGATACTGGGATTGGGGTCTGGGGGGGATTGTGGTGATCCCTGATTGTGGTGTGGCTCCAGTTACCTCACTGGTGGGCACTGGGAGGGACTGGGATGGACTGGGAGGGACTGGGAGGGGCTGGGGGATACTGGGGATATGGGAGGTATGGGGGCTGTGGGGATACTGGGATTGGGGTCTGGTGATACTGGGGAGATGTGGTGTAACCTGAGTGCTCCAGTTACCTCACTGGTGTGTACTGGGAGGGACTGGGAGGGACTGGGGCATACTGGGGATATGGGAGGTATGGGGGCTGTGGGGATACTGGGATTGGGGATGTGGTGTGACCTGAGTGCTCCAGTTACCTCACTGGTGTGTACTGGGAGGGACTGGGAGCACTGGGAGGGACTGGGAGCACTGGGAGGGACTGGGAGGGACTGGGAGCACTGGGAGGGACTGGGAGGGACTGGGAGCACTGGGAGGGACTGGGGGATACGAGTGCTATGGGGATACTGGGATTGGGGTTTGAGGGTGACCTGAGTGCCCCAGTTACCTCACTGGTGGGCACTGGGAGCACTGGGAGGGACTGGGAGCGACTGGAAGTGATGGGATGGACTGGGAGCAACTGGGAGGGACCGGGAGCACTGGGAGGGACTGGGAGCACTGGGATGGACTGGGAGGGACTGGGAGCAACTGGGAGGGACCGGGAGCACTGGGAGCACTGGGAGGGACTGGGAGGGACCGGGAGCACTGGAAGGGACTGGGAGGGACTGGGAGGGACCGGGAGCACTGGAAGGGACTGGGAGGGACTGGGAGCAACTGGGAGCAACTGGGAGGGACTGGGAGCACTGGGAGGGACTGGGAGCGACTGGGAGGGACTGGGAGGGGCTGGGAGGGACTGGGAGCACTGGGAGGGACTGGGGGATACGGGTGCTATGGGGATACTGGGATTGGGGTTTGAGGGTGACCTGAGTGCCCCAGTTACCTCACTGGTGGGCACTGGGAGCACTGGGAGGGACTGGGAGGGAGTGGGAGCACTGGGAGGGACCGGGAGCACTGGAAGAAACTGGGAGCACTGGGATGGACTGGGAGGGACTGGGAGCAACTGGGAGGGACCGGGAGCACTGGGAGCACTGGGAGGGACTGGGAGGGACCGGGAGCACTGGAAGGGACTGGGAGGGACTGGGAGGGACCGGGAGCACTGGGAGGGACTGGGAGCACTGGGAGGGACCGGGAGCACTGGGAGGGACCGGGAGCACTGGGATGGACCGGGAGGGACTGGGAGCACTGGGAGGGACTGGGAGGGACCGGGAGCACTGAGAGGGACTGGGAGCACTGAGAGGGACTGGGAGCACTGGGATGGACTGGGAGGGACTGGGAGCACTGGGAGGGACTGGGAGGGACTGGGGGAGTCGGGGAATGTGGGGTCGGGTCGTGGGCAGATTTGGGCAGATTTGGGCAGATTTGGGGTTTCTGTCAATGTGGCGATACTGGGGCGGTTTTGGGGTGACAATTTGGGATTTTGGGGTAACAATTTTGGATTTTGGTGTAACAATTTTATTTTTGGGGTAACAATTTGGGATTTTGGGGTAACAAATTTCGATTTTTGTGTAACAATTTTGAAATTTGTGTTACAATTTTTGATGTTTGGGTGACAATTTTGGATTTTGGGGTAACAGTTTTTATTTTGGGGTAACAATTTGGATTTTTGAGTGACATTTTTTGATTTTTGTGCAGCAATTTTTGATTTTTCGTAACAATTTGTATTTTTGTGAAACAATTTCATATTTTTGTGTAACACTTTTGGGGTTTTGTGTAATAATTTCCTATTTCCATGTAACAATTTTGGATTTTGGTGTAACAATTTTGATTTTTAGGTAACACTTTGTATTTTGGGGTAACAAATTTCGATTTTTGTGTAACAATTTTGAAATTTGTGTTACAATTTTTGATGTTTGGGTAACAATTTTGGATTTTGGGGTAACAATTTTTATTTTGGGGTAACAATTTTGATTTTTGAGTAACAATTTCTGATTTTTGTGTAACAATTTTTGATTTTTGTGCAGCAATTTTTGATTTTTAGGTAACAATTTGTATTTTTGTGAAACAATTTCATAATTTTGTGTAACAATTTTGGAATTTTGTGTAACTATTTTGGATTTTGGGGTACCAATTTTTATTTTGGGGTAACAATTTTCAATTTTTGTGTGACAATTTCTGAATTTTGTGTAACAATTTTTGATTTTTGTGTAACAATTTTGGATTTTTGTGTGACTATTTTTGATTTTGGGGTAACAGTTTGTATTTTGGGGTAACAATTTTTGATTTTTGAGTAACAATTTTTGATTTTTGTGCAGCAATTTTTGATTTTTGTGCAACAATTTTTGATTTTTTGCAGCAATTTTGGATTTTTGTGTAACAATTTTTGATTTTTGTGCAGCAATTTTTGATTTTTGTGCAGCAATTTTTGATTTTTGTGCAACAATTTTTGATTTTTGTGCAGCAAATTTTGATTTTTGTGCAGCAATTTTTGATTTTTAGGTAACAATTTGTATTTTTGTGAAACAATTTCATATTTTTGTGAAACAATTTCATATTTTTGTGTAACAATTTCATATTTTTGTGTAACAATTTTGGATTTTTGTGTAACTATTTTGGATTTGGGGTAACAATTTGTATTTTGGTGTAACAATTTCATATTTTCGTGTAACAATTTCTATTTTTGGGGTCCCCGCAGAGGTGGAGCAGGGCATGGGCGTGCTGAACAGCGGGGATTTGGGGATATTTGGGGATATTTTGGGGTTTCTGTCAATGTGGCGATACCGGGGCAGTTTTGGGGTAACAATTTGGATTTTGGGGTAAAAATTTGGAATTTGGCATAATGATTTTGGATTTTTGAGTAACAATTTGGGATTTTTAGGTAACAATTTGTATTTTGGGGTAACAATTTTCAATTTTTGTGTAACAATTTTTGATTTTTGTGTGACAATTTTGGATTTTTGTGTGACAATTTTGTATTTTGGGGTAACAATTTTGGATTTTGGGGTAACAATTTCTGATTTTTGTGTGACAATTTTGGATTTTGGGGTAACAGTTTTTATTTTGAGTAACAATTTCTGAATTTTGTGTAACAATTTTGGATTTTCGTGTGACAATTTTGGATTTTTGTGTAACAATTTTGAATTCGGGGTAACACTTTGTATTTTGGGGTAACAATTTTTGATTTTTGTGCAGCAATTTTTGATTTTTAGGTAACAATTTGTATTTTTGTGTAACAATTTTGGGGTTTTGTGTAATAATTTCATATTTCCTTGTAACAATTTTGGATTTTGGGGTGACAATTTTGGATTTTTGTGTAACAATTTTGGATTTTGGTGTAACAATTTTGTATTTTCATGTAACAATTTTGGATTTTCATGTAACAATCTTTGATTTTTAGGTAACAATTTGTATTTTGGGGTAACAATTTTTATTTTTGGGGTCCCCGCAGAGGTGGAGCAGGGCATGGGCGTGCTGAACAGCGGGGTGGTGTACGCGCTCTGGGATTACAGCGCCGAGTTCGGGGACGAGCTCTCGTTCCGCGAGGGGGAGCCGGTGACCGTCCTGCGCCGCGAGGCCCCCGAGGAGCTCGACTGGTGGTGGGGGTCCCTCTACGGCCACGAGGGATACGTGCCCCGCAACTACTTCGGGGTGAGGGGGGGCCGGGGGTGCGGGGGGGTCCCAGGGGTGCCCTGAGGGGGGTGGGGTGTTTGGGGAGGGGTCTTAGTGGGGATAAATCCATTGGGGAGGGGTCTCGGAGGGGATAAATCCATTGGGGAGGGGTCCTGTAGGGTTATTTGGGGAGGGGCTCACGTCCTTTTGGGGGGGGTCCCAGTGCACCCACAGGTCTAGGGGGGGTCCCAGGGGTGCCCTGAGGGGGGGGGGTTTGGGGAGGGGTCCCATGGGGGATAAATGCATTGGGGAGGGGTCTCGGAGGGGATAAATTCATAGGGGAGGGGTCCTGGAGGGTTATTTGGGGAGGGGTCCCATAGGATCGTTTGGGGAGGGCTTGTGGTGCTTTGGGGTGGGGGTCCCACAGCACCCAGAATTTGGGGAGGGGTCCCACAGCACCCACATCCTTTTGGGGGGGTCCCAGGGGTGCCCTGAGGGGGGTGGGGTGTTTGGGGAGGGGTCCCATAGGATCATTTGGGCTCCTGGTGCTTTTGGGGTGGGGGTCCCACTGCCCTGAGGGGGTCCCAGGGCACCCAGAATTTTTTGGGGGGGTCCCAGGGGTGCCCTGAGGGGTCCCAGAGGGGATAAATCCATAGGGGAGGGGTCCTGTAGGGTTATTTGGGGAGGGGTCCCATAAGGCACAGAGCATTTGGGTGGGGGTCCCACAGCACCCATGAATTTGGGGAGGGGTCCCACAGCACCCACATCCTTTTGGGGGGGTCCCAAGGGTGCCCTGAGGGGGGTGGGGTGTTTGGGGAGGGGTCCCAGAGGGGATAAATCCATAGGGGAGGGGTCCTGTAGGGTTATTTGGGGAGGGGTCCCATAGGATCATTTGGGCTCCTGGTGCTTTTGGGGTGGGGGTCCCACAGCCCTGGGGGAGTCCCAGGGCACCCAGATTTTTTTGAGGGGGTCCCAGGGGTGCCCTGAGGGGGGCTGGGGTATTTGGGGAGGGGTCTTAGTGGGGATAATCCATAGGGGAGGGGTCCCAGAGGGGATATGGGGTCTGGGGAGGGGCTCACCTCCTTTTGGGGTGGGGGTCCCACAGCCCTGGGGGGGTCCATGGGTGCCCTGAGGGGCTGGGGTGTTTGGGGAGGGTCTCGGAGGGGATAAATCCATTGGGGAGGGGTCCCATAGGATCATTTGGGCTCCTGGTGCTTTTGGGGCGGGGGTCCCACAGCACCCATGAATTTGGGGAGGGGTCCCACAGCACCCACATCCTTTTTGGGGGGTCCCAGGGGTGCCCTGAGAGGGGTGGGGTGTTTGGGGAGGGGTCCCAGAGGGGATAAATCCATAGGGGAGGGGTCCTGTAGGGTTATTTGGGGAGGGGTCCATAGGATCGTTTGGGCTCCTGGTGCTTTTGGGGTGGGGGTCCCACTGCCTGAGGGGGTCCCAGGGCACCCAGATTTTTTTGGGGGGGTCCCAGGGTGCCTGAGGGGTCCCATAGGGGATAAATCCATAGGGGAGGGGTCCTGTGGGGTTATTTGGGGAGGGGTCCCATAGGATCTTTTGGGGAGGGGCTCGTGGTGCTTTGGGGTGGGGGTCCACAGCACCATGAATTTGGGGAGGGGTCCACAGCACCACATCCTTTTGGGGGGTCCCAGGGGTGCCCTGAGGGGGGCTGGGGTATTTGGGGAGGGGTCCCAGAGGGATAAATCCA